>CAWUFW010022190.1:0-101362 GCA_963921515.1 Calotriton arnoldi | reverse complement strand
ACTTCCGTTCAGTTACGTATTGCTATTCAGTGCCCTCGTTACCTTTTCTGTGGGTAGTGGTGCTTGTCACTTCGCTGCCCCGCTGGTGCACACGACTGGGCTCCCCACCTCGTGTGCCATCTGGAGGGCCTCTGCCCTCGGATCACTGGGTTCGGTTTCTTGAGTGCAACATAAACAGTTGCTCCCAAAGGCCTAGCCTGAACACTTAGGTGAATATCCCCTGCACCAGCATTCCACGGAAATTCTTTCCTAGCTCTCCCACGTCGACGACGATGTCATAATAGCACGGCTCCGCTCGCGACACCGTATGACGTCATAGGAACCATATATATTCACTGAAAAAACCATAGGTTTCAGGGGCGTTATAGTTATTTGAACATTTCACTCGTACAAAACCATAGAAATTCCCCCGTTATAGTTAGTTCAGCTAACTATAATTCGCGCGCCCGCAATGCACTGCTGATGACGTCACATATTACATCACTCATGACATGGTCAGTGACATCACTGATGACATCACTGATGACATCTCAAATGACATCACTGATGACATCACTGATGACATCATCCAGTGAATGTGTGTTTTTCTGAAAATTAAATATGTTTTATATATGTATATCTCAAGGTCGATGGAAAAATAAATGGGTATATAAGTGTCTAAATGGATGATTTTTTTGTAAAATTGATTGTATAACTGACTAAGTGTATCTTAGTGAACACATGGGTTAGTGAGTAATGTTTAAATATGAAAATATCTGTATTAGTCTCTCACTTTGTGTATAAGTGGCTGCATGGGTTGGTGAGTAGCTACATGAGTGTCTATATGGGTTATTAGTTGGTTTTTGAGTATCAGTATGAGTGTCTGAGTGTCTGTATGGTTCGGTGGGGGGTATTACTTAGTGCATAGATGCATGAATGAGTGACTCACTGTTTGTATGTGTTGAAGACAGCATGTGTGCAGGACTGTATAGGTGGATGAGTATGTGTATGGGTGTGTTAGTGAGTGAATGACTGTCTCAATAGTGTCTTTCTGAGTAACTACATATGTTTTAAACTAGTATATGTGAGTAATGGTGTATATAAGTGAATATATGTGAGAGTGGAGATTGGAAGAGTACCTGTACAAATAAGTAGGTGTTTCTATAAGTGATTGTTTAAGAGAGTAAGTATGTGTAAGTTTCTGTAGAAGTAAGTGTGGTAGTGTGTGTATAACTGTATATGCAAGTAAATGGATGTTTGATACTTTGTTTGCATGTGTGACTGTGTGTGAGTAACTCTATGGATGAGTGGCGGTGTGTAACAGGATGTATAGGTGTATGAGTACATATGATGAGTGAGTACATGTATGAGTGACTGTATAGGGACTGTTGGTGAATGAGTGGATGTGTGTGTAGATCTTGGAATTACTGAATAGGTGTGTTGTAACTGGTATTGGTATGTCCATTGTTTTGAAAATGTTAGTTTGTAGTTTTTGAGAGTGTGTATCAAAGGTTATATTAGGGTGAGAGGAGGTGCATCAGATTATCACGTGGATGATGTCATCAGTGATGTCATCAGTGATGTCATTTGAGATGTCATCAGTGATGTCATGAGTGATGTCACTGACCATGTCATGAGTGATGTAATATGTGACGTCATCAGCAGTGCATTGCGGGCCCGCGAGTTATAGTTAGCTGAACTAACTATAACGGGGGAATTTGTATGGTTTTGTACGAGTGAAATGTCCAACTAACTATAACGCCCCTGAAACCTATGGTTTTTTCAGTGAATTTCTAAGATTTTTTAAATGCTATTTTCTAACTATAACGTGCCTGAAACCTATGGTTTTTTTCAGTGCATTTCAAAGGTTTTTTAAATGCTAATTCCTAACTATAACATATCTGAAACCTATGGTTTTTTCCAGTGAATTTCAAAGGTTTTGTAAATGTCAATTTTTAAATGTATTAATTGTTATATTTATTTTGTTGATTCTGATTTACTACATTTTTTTAAACTATTTATTTTTAGATATTTTATTTTTTAAATTACATTGTAATTACATTATACATTACATTACAAAATATACTTTGTCAGAATGAATTACTTTAGTTTAAATACTTTGCAAATAGGCAATAGACTTTTAAGTACAGTAGTTACAGTTGTTGCAATGGGCAACACAATTTCAAACACAATGCAACATTGAGCTCAATGTGAATTTCTAGTTAAATGCAATTAGTTACTTTATGGATTACTTTTTCTAACCACAGGACTGGATCCTATATTCAGTCCTGGGACATCTCCTGTAAACAGTTGAGTAAAAGCGTTTTGGTTACAGTAGTGATTTTTAAGGAATATTATTGTATTTTAAAAGTTGACACTTAGAAACATTTTCACATAGAATCACCAATGTTATCCTAAGGGAGGAAATTCACTTAGCAGGTAAGTAGTGTTATCGTTACTTTTTCTTACTCAGTGGTGGATCCTGGATCCAGCACTGGTGCATCTCCTGTAAACAGTTGAAAGAATGCATTTAAGTCATACAGGCGTTTTTTAAGGAATATTTGTACTTTGTAAAAATCGACACTTTGAAACTTTTCTGCTGAAAACCAGACAATGGATTCCTATGGAAGGAAATACAAGTTACTGGTAAATACGGTTAGAATTACTTTTCAGGGTCAGTACTGGGCTAAAAGATGCAGCACTGGGTTCTCTCCTGATAACAGGTGAGTAAATTGGAATTCGTAGTTCGGCTGATTTTAGAGGAATATTATAAAGTTCCAAAACTCCACACTTAGAAGAATTTACAAGTGAAACCAGTTAATGTTAGCCTATGGAAGGAAATTCAAGTTACTGGTAAGTACGGTTAGAATTACTTTTCAGGATCAGTACTTTGCTCAAAGATGCAGCACTGAGGTCTCTCCTGATAACAGGTGAGTAAATCGGAATTAGTAGTTGTGCTGATTTTAGAGGAATATTTGTATGTTTCAAAAATTGACACTTAGAAAAATATTCAGCAAAAAGAAGGCAATGATATCCTATGGAAGGAAATTCAAGTTACTGGTAAGTACGGTTAAAATTACTTTTCAGGATCAGTACTGGGCTCAAAGATGCAGCACTGAGGTCTCTCCTGATAACAGGTGAGTAAATCGGAATTCGTAGTTGTGCTGATTTTAGAGGAATATTTGTATGTTTCAAAAATCGACACTTAGAAACTTTTTCAGCAAAAAGCAGGCAATGATATCCTATGGAAGGAAATTCAAGTTACTGGTAAATACGGTTAAAATTACTTTTCAGGATCAGTACTGTGCTCAAAGATGCAGCACTGAGGTCTCTCCTGATAACAGGTGAGTAAATCGGAATTCGTAGTTCGGCTGATTTTAGAGGAATATTTGCACAATGGTGAAGGAAGGGGGTGGGGCCTGAGGTGACATGTCTGCAAACACGCCCTGTTGCGTGTTTTAAGTTGGAGAATTAATTCCTCCTCAATCCCGAGGGTCCCTAGGGGCCAACTAGCCCACCAGATACCTCCAGTATGCACCAGAGAGCTGCGTTGCAGAGAGGTGTTCAGAGGCCATGCCCCTTTTTACAACACTCTGCAACGCAGCTCCGTGGCGCTTACTGGAGGTACCTGGCGGGCTAGTTGGCCCCCAGGGACGCTCATGATTGAAGGGGATTTAATTCCCCATCTTAAAACGCGCCACGAGGCCTGTTTGCACACATGTCACCTGAAGCCCCGCCCCCTCCCTTCACCACTGTGCAAACGCGCCCCGTGGCACGTTTGTGGGGGGGCTCGAGCCCCCCGCACTTCCCCAGGGACCACCACCTCCCCAGGGCATTGAACAATAAAGATACGGGGTCTGTTGCGTACCCCGGCCCCGGGGACCGCCACCTTCCTTGGGCTACTACTAAATACTAAGTGTGGGGGGTTCCTGCCACTCCCCACACTGCCCCAGTGCCCACCACCTCCCCAGGGCAAACTTAAATTGAAGGCGGGGTCCGTTGCAGAACCGCAGCCCTGGGGACCACCACCTCCCCTGGGCTTTAATCATGCAGTGAAGGGGGTCGCGCAGCCCTCTTCCAGGAGCCTTCGATGGCCCAGGGGACCGCCACCCCCCAGTGCCGGCTCCAGCAATGTCCCCGGGTGCCCACCCCAGGACATTGCAGTTTGCAATGGCAGGGCAGGAGCACTGCTCCTACCCTGCCATTGCAAACTTCTGCTTCGCTTCATGGAAGTGAGAGCAGAAAAACTGCTCTCGCTTCCATGAAGCGCAGCACAATTGCTTTTGGACAAAGGGAGCTGCATGTTTGCAGCTCCCCTTGTCCAAAAGCAATGCCAGCTCCGGCAGGAGGCGGCGAGCCGGCAGGGACCACGGGGGCATTAGGGCTCCCCGTGGTCCCTAACATGAGGCCAGGCCCCGGGAGATGGGGTCACCGGGGCCAAAAGTGGCCCAGGAGGGGGGCCAAGCAGCCCCCTTCCAAAATTAAAAAAATAAATAAATGCTGGCCAGGCCCTGGGGGATGGGGCCAAGAGAGGTCCCCTTCCAAAAATACATTTTTGTCAGGCCCCGGGGATGGGGTCCCTGGGGCCGAAATCGGCCTGAGGAGGGGGGCCTCCTTTTCAATAAAAAAAAATTGAACAGGTCCCAGGGGATGGGGTCCCCAGGGCCCAAAAGGCTCAAGAGAAGGGGGACCACACAGCCCCACTTCTTAAAATAAAAAAAAATAAAAACAGCAACTCGCCGGAGGCCCTTCCCCCTCCTGGCACGCTCTGCATTGGGGGATTAAGTCCCCGTCGCTACTGAACGTCCCTGGGGGCCAACTAGGCCACCAGGGACCTCCAGTAAGCCCCACACAGTGGGATTGCTGAGAGGTGGTACAGGGCCACACCCCTTTTTACACCACTCTGCAAACGTGCCTCTTGGGGCACTGCTGGTGGGGTGATGAGGTTCATTTCATTTCATTTTCATTTCATTTCATTTCATCCCCCAAGCAGCAGTGTGCCAGGAGGCACATTTGCAGAGTGGTGTAAAAAGGGGGCATGGCCTCTGACCACTCTCAGCGATTCAGCTGTGTGGGACTTACTAGAGGTAGCAAGAGGGCTAGTTGGTCCCCAGGGATCCTCAGGAGGCAAGGGGACTTCATCCCCCAACAAAGAGTGCATCAGGAGGCGTGTTTGCTGAGAGGTGGAGAAAGGGGGCATGTCCTGTGTCTACCTCTCAGCAATCCCATTGTGTGGGGCTTACTGGAGGTAACAGGTAGGCTAGTTGGCCCCTAAGGACCCCCACAAGCAAAGGGAATTTTAATCCTCATCCAAGAGCACGCCAGGGAGCGCGTTTGCAGACAGGTGGGCAAAGAGGGCATGGCCTGCTATGAGAACTTACCAATGCTGCTGTGTTGGACTTACTGGAGGTAACAGGAGGGGTAGTTGGCCCCCAAGGTTGTCCTTGGGGGCCAACTACCCCTCCTGTTACCTCCAGTAAGTCCCAGACAGTGGGATTGCTAAGAGGTCTTTAGAGGCCACGCCTCCCTTTCTCCACCACTCTGCAAACATGCCTTCTAGTACACTACGGGTTGGGGGATGAAGTCCACTTTACTCCTGAGGGACTTTGGGGGCCAAGACGCGCTCCTGGTACCTCCTGTAAGTCCTACGCAGCGGAATTCCTGAGCGCTGGTCAGGGGAGCAGCCCCCTTTCTGCACCACTCTGCAAACGCGACTTCTACGTTAGAGTTAGAAATTAGCATTTAAAAAATCTTAGAAATTCATTAAAAAAAACACAGGTGTCATGTACATTATAGTTAGGAATAAGCATTTAAAAAACCTTAGAAATTCACTGAAAAAAACAGAGGTTTAAGGGATGCTATAGTTAGTAATTAGCATTTAAAAAACCTTAGAAATTCACTGAAAAAAACAGAGGTTTCAGGGTCGTTATAGTTAGGCTGACATTTCACTCGTACAAAACCAGAGAAATTTGGTCATTATAGTTAGCAAACCAAGTCTGTCCACAAGTTTGAAGACGCGCTCCCAGGCAGGTGTTGTGTGTAATGAGCCTAAAAGACGACATTTGGCACTGAAATTCCTTTCTTTAGCCTTACGTATTTCAGACCTTTCTTGGTCACAGGCAGAAATACAGCTTTGCACAAACAGTCCTGCAGCACCTCCTATTAACATGTTAATTAGCAGTATCGCCCTCTAGTGGGCTCCCAAGTGAGCTTCAAACTTTGCAGAGCATGCTGGGATTCGTAGTGCTAGCAGTTTTTGTATTTCCTTTAGTAGGTGTGCATTGCCATATAAAATCATTTCCTTAATGCACAGACCTCCCGTGGACATTTCAGTGTCATTTGTCGAATAAAATCTGCTCACCCTGCCGTTCCACAGCTTGACTACAAACAGTTCAGAGTCAATGCAGGCCCACCTTTCAGTTGCAGTGGTGGTGCTGTCTTCACGACAGGACTGCCACTTTAAACATCCAAACCAAGTTTGTCCACAAGTTTGAAGACGCACTCCCAGGCAGGTTTTGTGTGTAATGAGGCTAAAAAACGACATTTGGCACTGAAGTTCCTTTCTATAGCCTTACGCGTTTCAGACCTTCTAGAACACTGTCTGAAAGGGACTACATATCCCAGCATGAACACCAGTTAAGTCACCTGTGAAACCTACTAAAGGTCAATTGAAATGTGCTGAGAGGTTTTGCCCTTGATTAGTGCACCCTGACAGCCTGTGATCAAAGAGCTGTGCTCCGAAACGCGTAAGGCAAACAAAGAACTCTGAATTAAAAATGCCTTTTGCTTTTACTAGATCTGCTGTGGAGTGCGTCTTTGAAATGGGGACACATTGATGAACATATATATATATATAATATGTGAAGAAGACCGAGTTGTTTCGGTCGAAACGCTTCATGCTGAGGCACTGGCCAGGACTGACTGGTTGCTGTAGTCATGGATTTTAAATAAAGCACAGCATCTTCTTCATTTCGTCCCTTGCGTGGTCCGTACCTGTGTTTGTACACCGTGGAGGTCTGGTGACAACCGGGATTTGCTCTTATATATATTTATATATACATATATAAAACACATATGTGTTGAATGCACACATAAGCCTGGCACATGTGTTAAGATACCACCTACCCAATACCAGGTTCCAGGCAGTCGCCATTCCCAGGCAATGGATATATGGTATAAGGGACACTTACCTGTGTATCACTGCAGATGGGGTCTTTGTCCTTGGGGTGAAGATGCTCTTGTATATGGGGTACCTGGAGGAATAGACCCACCTCAAAAACCGCTGGGAAAAACAGGATAGCGGTGATTACGCACCACAAATCCTTCCCTTCGGCCGTCCTTTGGGTGGCAGTCCGATTGCATGGTTGGCTTGCGGAACAGCCAACTCTTAATGTGGATGGCGGTTGTGCTCCTTGGGACCACCATCTGGATGCTGCCTTCCCCTGACCACTGTCCTGGAGGTGTGCTGGCGATGCCGACGGTCCAGCCGCAGAGCTTTCACAGGCAACACTTCCAACTCGTAATATGGTGGATGGATCACCGCCATCGGACTACCAGTACGGCAGTCCACGGACCATCTAACTCGTAATCAGGCCCTTATTATCTACTATGTAGAATCGTTTCCCTGTTGCAAACTTTTTCTGCAGAACCAAAACACTTGTATGGAACATACTGGACACAAGTCATCAATTGTCACTTGCACACAGATTTACCTCTGAATAAAAATGTAATAGCAATACTGCAGTAATGCAAAGTCCATTAGCTGCAACTACGTGAACTATAAAACAACAAACACACTCATTGGATGATGTCATCAGTGATGTCATTGGTGATGACATCAATGATTTCATTTGAGATGCCATCAATGATGTCATAAATTATGTCATAGAACATCATGAGTAAAGCAATATGTGAGGTCATAAGCAGTGCATAGAGAGGGTGCAAGGTATGGTTAGCTCTGTTAACTATAACTGGTGTCTGCTAACTGTAACTGGTGAATTTCTTTGGTTTTTTGATTCAAAGCATTAATGTTGTCACTGACAAATTCCCCTAGCTATACCATCACTTTAACCTTTGTGTTTTTTCAGTTAATATTCATATAGATGTATAGTGCAATGCAATATGTTATATCATGTCATTTTGATGTAATGTAATATTAGACTTAAACTTGGTACGTATTATGTTATGTCGCAATGTTGTTATGCTAAAATATGTGACACCAGCATTCGTACTTCACTGTCCTAGAGTCATCGAGCACTCTTCCTGCTTCTTCTGGTGCTCTGCAGAGGATGTGAGGTGACAAATGCTTTGGGTGCACAAAACTAACAATACAAACATACACACAGTAGATCATCACTTTACTCTTGCACTACAAGCTGTGCATGTACAAATCATCAGACAGTGTCATTGACCTGTCAGACAAACAGCACTCACCACAATCAGGACAGAATGCAGACGCCCTCAGGGCAAGAAGCAGGAACACAATGTACCCCCACATTTGAAGATCTGAAAGAGAGGATACACTTTGTCAATGTTATTCAGAATGTCACAGTTTGCACCTGTTCCTTAGCCACTCTCGATTTGTGATGTCACAGATTGCATATTTGTAGTTATCATTTGTATAAAGGTGCGATGTCTCCTTTTCTGCTCTTGTGCAATCCTAATGACTTGGACACATTGGGTGACATTGAGTGTCTAGTGCTATGGGGCAGACACTGTGTGAGATGAGCCCCAACACTTCAAGTCTGTGTATGGGGTTAATGACTCCCATGTGATTCCATGGAGCATAACAGTTGCAAGTGTCCAGTGCTTTGGGGTTTTGTGCTGGGTGAGATGAGCCTCGCCACTTCAAGTCTATGTGTGGGTTAATGATGCCCATGCGAGACTATGGACCGTGAACATCACAGGTCTAGTGCTGTGGGAGATGTGCTATGTAATATGAGCCTCATTGCTTCTAGCCTAGGAGTGGGGAAAATGACTCCCTTGTGAGCCCATGTGAGTCCATGTGAGCCCGTGTGAGTCCATGTGAGCCCATGTGAGCCCATGTGAGCCCATGTGAGCCCATGTGAGTCCATGTGAGCCCATGTGAGCCCATGCAAGCCCATGCGAGCCCATGTGAGCCAATGTGAGCCCATGTGAGCCCATGCAAGCCCATGTGAGCCAATGTGAGCTCATGTGAGCCCATGCGAGCATGGACATCACAGACAAGAGTGTCCAGTGATGCGTGGTGTACACTTGTTGCGTTAGTCTCTGCTTCTAGTCTAGGTGTGGAGTTAATGATGGCCATGTGAGACTATGGACCATGAGCATCACAGGTGAGAGTGCCCAGTGCTGTGAGGTGTGCACTACGTGACATTAGCCTCACCGCTTCTAGTCTAGGTGTGGAGTTAATGATGCCCACGTGAGCCTATCGACCATGAACCTCACAAGCGAGTGTCTAGTGCTAGGGGAGGTACACTGTGTCATATGAGCCTCATTGCTTCTAGTCTAGGAGGGGTGTTAATGACTCCTATGTGAGCATGGGCATCACAGACAAGAGTATGCAGTGCTGGGAGGTCTGCACTATGTGAGATCAGTCTCACCACTTCTATTCTAGGGGTGGGATTAATGACTGCCCATGTGAGCCCATAAACCATGGGCATCACGGACAAGAGTGTCCAGTGATGTGCGATCAGTCTCACCACTTCAAGACTATGTGTGGGTTAATGACTGCTGACGTGAGACTGTGGACAATGAGCCTCACAGGTGAGTGTCTAGTGCTGTGGGGTTTGCACTGTGTGAGGTGAGCCTCATTGCTTCTAGTCTAGGAGTGGGGATAATGACTCACATGTGAGCCCATGTGAGCTTGTTCATCACAGACAAGAGTGTCCAGTGATGCGGGGTGTACACTCTGTGAGATTAGTCTCTCCGCTTCTACTCTAGGGGTGGGATTAATGACTGCCCATGTGAACCCATGAACCCTGAGCATCAGAGATGAAGCCATTGAAGTGAATTCATTTTTAACATCACAGACCCATTAGGGATGAAGTAGAAGCATTCAAGGCACTTTGTTTTCTGTGAAAATGTGAAAGGTTTATTTTAACTTAATTAATGTCTGTACAGGGACTGTGAGCATTACAGATGGAGCCAATGACTGCATAGGTCCAACGTGACTTCAGTTCTAACATTGCAGACATGGTGGGGATGAAGCAAAGGTGTCCACGCACAATACACATATTCAAGGCGCTATGTTTTCGGGGAGAGTAGAATATGGATATTCTAACTTTGAAACCAAAACCTGAATCCAAAACCAAAAGCAGAGGTAAACAGATACACTGAGGCCAGTCTGCAGAAAAATACCTTATACATGATACATCTGTGGGCTTATGGTATTTGTGAACAATGCATTTGTGTCCTCCTCCTCTGCATGCAGAGTCTGTGCTGCTAATTACTGTTCATGTCTCATCTTAGAAACTTTCAACAAGCTACAATTTTGAAATACTGTTTGAAATAGTTTTCTGCCAACATAATTAGCCCTTAATGAATGATATTTCTTCCTGCATTTTACACACCCTACAGCAGGACTATTCAGAAGTACATTAAGTGAAAGCTAGATTTAAAGTAAACATTCCTTAATGATAAAGTATGGTAAAGTATAAATTAAATGCAAGTTTGCTAATTATATTTGGTGCAACATAAGCATCTCTGGGTGTGTGTAGGTTTAAGGGGTAAGAAGGTGGGTGTTAGGTGTAGGTTGTGAGAGTGTGCGTAGGTGTTAGTAAGGGTTAATTAGTTATAAATATATTTTAATAACATATTTAACAGCTATCCCATGTATGACTCTTACGTTAATCAGGAAATTTGTTTTGGTACCCCACCTCAAATCTATTCCTTACCCAGTCACTGTGTTTGGATATGTGTTGTACCTGCCACTACCATTGCAATAGTAGTTATAAACACGTGTAATTTAATAATCAGTACATTCATTCTAAGCTCATTAATGGTGTTATGTGAGGTCAGTGTAGGTTATGTATATGTTACACCCATGAAAGATGTGAATGCCCCATATTTGCTTAGTGAGTAAACTCCAAAGTTGGATTGTGTGGTCTTTCAATGACCGCCTCTCTGACCCTGTCTTGGGTGCATCCACTTGTTGAACATTTAAATCTGAATGTAAAGCTGTGTCAGTCTTACATTTATATTACATATAGACTCATATGCTGTATGTTAAGACTGTGTAGACTATTTTAATTAAATACTCAGTCATATAGTATATTGCATACATGTAACTCACTCTTGCATGTCTAGACTGAGCTTAGACATCTTTGTAAATCCACCTAATTTACACACCTGCTCACCATGTGCTGGGATCTGACTCTGCTCTAATCTTGAGCCCTACTGCTAGCATATCGTCCTCAGAGAGTTCAATGTCACTGACCTAATCTCTTGCTCTCTCCAATGTACTTACGTCACTGCTGCCACCCCTCCGAGAGGTAAATATCCCTCTAATCAAACTTTGAACTACGTGGCTACTTTGCTTTGAACCCATATCCTACATCAAGCTTACCTACTTTCAAATAAAAAGTGTACCTCACTGAAAAATGGATGTGACTATGTTTCATCATTGAAAGGAAGACACTCCAAGTACCTTCCTCAACTAATGCAAGAATTGTGGTACCAAGGGTCCAAACCCCATTGGAGGGACCACCCGCCATACTGATTAGGTATTTCTAACGGCAGGAAGAGGATGCTGGGCCCTCTGTATTTTGCAGAAATCTCCTGCGCTATCCATTACACTACTATCTCTTAATCGAAGACCATACTAACTCTGCGGTCACTCCTTCAGAGAGATAAATATCTCTACTCACTCTGCGGTCATTCCCTCAAAGAGATAAATACCTCCTACTGACCCTGTGGTCACTTCATCAGAGAGGTATGTACCTTCTACTCACTTCACTGTCATTCCCACAAAGAGAAAAATACCTCCTACTCACTCTGCTATCACTCCCTCAGAAAGGTAAGTACCTCCTACTCACTCTGCTGTCACTCCATCAGAGAGGTCAATACCTCCTACTCACTCTGCTGTCACTCCATCAGAGAGGTACCTACCTTCTACTCACTTCACTGTCATTCCCACAGAGAGATAAATACCTCCTACTCACTCTGCTATCACTTCCTCAGATAGGTACCTCTTACTCACTCTGCTGTTAACCCCTCAGAAAGGCAAGTACCTCCTACTCACTCTATTGTTGCTCCCTCAGAGAGGTAAATCACTCCTACTCACTCTGCTGTCACTCCCTTAGAAAGGTAAATACCTCCTACTCACTGTGCTGTTGCTCCCGCAGAGAGATATGTATCCCCTACTCAGTGTCTTATCTTGGGCACTTCCATCTCTTTTCAGAAAGTTAAATAACCCCTACTTGATTTCAGAAATCTACATTCCTCCATCCACTTTTTTATCCATTTATCATGGAGTTTAAGAAACAAATCTGTGTAGTGTTAGTATGGGTGAATGCAATGTACATCATGATATATGCAGGCACGACAATGGCAATACTAATAAATGGGGATCCGTTCTACAGCCAAGGGCAGCCAGAGGGGCAAGGACTCCAGCCCCCAGACTGCCTCACGGCCACCTGCCTCTATATTTCAATGCCGGGAGGTGTATAAACTACTGCCTGAATAAGAATAAACAACAGGAGTACACCCGTAAACCTAGTTGAGATCTGGGTGGTAATAGTGTGTAAAGAAAACAATATCTCAACAGGTGTTATTTTATAGGCTAGTAAATAAACATGCATATTTAGTTGCAAAAGAAACAAATGGGGAGACCGAAAGTTTTTAAAGGAGTGGCGGAGGCATATTGTATTAGGAATACGCGAGGTGGAAACATTATATTTAGAACAAGCAATATGGAAACAGTAGTATCAACACTGTTGACAATAAGTGCGGAAGTAACCCGACGAAACGTTGTGCACATAAGTGCTCATGACACACAAGGTGGAATGTGCAAGTGACTAGTGGAACAGCGATAAGCGGCGCAAGGTGAAAAATGGTGACAGTATTTATAAGGTACTTGAGGTTCACGGGTGGGCCCGGTAGGCCAACCAGAATTGCAGCCGATCTGCTCGGATGGCCCGCAGAGGATCATCACCCTGACCTCTGCACGCATCCACGATCCCACTGCAATTCCACCCCCCAGCTCCTGGACTTGCCCCACCCATGTCGGCCTCGGACTTCCTTGGCAGTCCTCCACCCCGCCGCAGATCGCCTACCGCAACCGCGCAACCGGGCCAATGTACTTACCAGATAAGTTGTGCCGTTTGACACCATTCCGAGATCCCTTGGATGGTGTTCCAGCGCTTGCTCGCTCTTCCGGGCAGCACACTGCGCCCAATGTCAATCACCTCCTGGTGGCCCCTTGGAGACAACTGACCCCTGGCTCCTCAGCCCTCAACAACTGAATTACCATCCATTCGTTTCCACGATCAGCACTATCCAATTGGTAACCTGGTCCTGATAATGACCCTAACTTAACGGGTCGAAACGCCATTGACTTTCCAGCACAACTTTTGACGCCATAACTCTGGTTCACCAAAACGCCCAACTCTGTGTTATCCTTTGTAAATACCTACCTGTGAACCTCAACTACCTTGTAAATACTGTCACCACTTTTCATCTTGCGCCACTTATCGCTGTTTCACTTGTCACTTACGCCATCCACCCTGTGTGTCACGAGCACTTATGTGCACAAAGTTTCGTCTGGTTACTTCCGCACTTATTGTCAACAGTGTTGATACTACTGTTTCCATATTGCTTGTTCTAAGTATAATGTTTCCACCTCGCGTATTCCTAATACAATATGCCTCCAGCACTCCTTTAAAAACTTTGAGTCTCCCCATTTATTTTTTTGCAACTAAATGTGCATGTTTATTTCCTAGCCTATGAGATAACACCTGTTGAGATATTGTTTTCTTTACATAAACTACTGCCTGGGCCCTGGCAGCGGGGGGCACGACCGGGCCAAGGGCGTCTGTGGGAGCCTGAAAGAGGCCGGTCTGGGCCACCTCCCTTGGTTCTAAGTCCAATGTCAAGGGTAGGTCCATGAAGATTCTGCTGCGTGATATCATTGCTTCACATACTATCGTTTTTACTCTCCGTGTGGGCACTCCGCTGGGTTGTTGCTTCTGAATCACTTGCCCGCATGGCTGGAATTGTTCCCTTTGAGGTCTGCTCCTTGCTTTTGCATGGTCTGGTTCTTGGACGGGCCATGGGTAAACAGAAGGCCAAGGGTAGCCCTAATGGAGTCCCGAAGTCAGCTAAAAGGTGCACATCTAGCGCAGCGGTGAATTGTATGATGGACGCTATAGACACTAATAGAAGTCGAAAGCGGACTTAGCGGACGAGATAACTTACCCAAAGCAGGTCGGAGAGTGGCTGATATCTTTTTGAAATCTCCATCCACACTTCAGGCCTCTAAATGCAATGTTGTGACATCTGTTGAACTCAGAGACACAGCTAATAACAGGCCGCTGAGGTACAATCCTCCCACAGTACTGCCGGACTCAGCTCCAACTAGTTCTAATGCTGGACAAACTGTGGCTTTGTACATTGCATGTGTGCATCGGTTTGAGCCCCTTGTTACTGATACTAAAAACCCTGAAGACGCTGATAGTGTGAGAAACAGCGACAAGGCAACCACTTCTACAGCCCCTAAGGAGGAGGGAAGAAGGGGAGGGAGAGTTGTACTTCTAAAACTGAAAACTGTATTTTCCTTAATGAAAAGAGTGAACTCACATTAATTGTTAAGCAACTAGTGTCAGAGGTGCTTACTCTTAGACCGACTGCAGGGACCTCACAGAACAATTAAGAAGAAACCTTCTGGGCATAAGCAGAGGGAATGCAGTGGGAAGAATCCCCAGTACCACAGCAAAGCATGGGTGGGAGAGGGGCTTGGAACGAGCAGTGTAAAGTATGATTCACACTCAAGGAATGTGGTTCATCTAAACACCCCGGAAACTCCTTGTGTCCCCACGCAGCGCTCCAAAAGCAAACCATCCTTTTGTCCTGGGTCCATGGTAGAGTCCCTGACCGGGGTGTGATGCCTGAAGTACTCCTCTGGTGCAAGCTACTGGACATGTGGGTCACTGAGAGGTTAGATAGGGCCACAACGCCCTTACATTAGAACTGTCTGATGTGTTCATTACCCCTCAGCCCCTCTCTGAAGGGAGATTCTTGAAGCCAATCATTGCTAGCAACAATAAAAAAGCAGGGTTAGGTGGCCCGCGATTGAAAGGAGCGTTGACCCTCGGGCACAAATTTACACCATTGTATCTCACACACTAATGGACCTGAGGACCTGTAGATCAGGGGTGCAACCCATGTTGGGCATAATATCGAGCTTATTGGGCAAGATTAAAAAGATTTTTTTACATGGAAGGCAGGGGCAAGGTAATGGGCAATGCCAAGAACGAGAGGGATGATGAGAGCTGCTATAGAGCTAGATTAGAACTGATGGGGGCGATTAGAACTGGCTCGAGGAGCACAGTAGCCATAAAAAGGAATCTTTATAAAACTGTCCAAATGGAGGAAAAAAGGAAGTGGCATTAAGGATTTTGGAGAGAATTACTCATTACAGCGCAAGCCACAGATAGTTACCAGTTCTGGCATTTGATAGCCAAAGGATACAAAAACGTAACTGCTGAGGAAGACATATATATATATTCACTGAAAAAACCATAGGTTTTAGGGACAGTTATAGTTAGTTGGACATTTCACTCGTACAAAACCATAGAAATTCCCCCGTTATAGTTAGTTCAGCTAACTATAACTCGCGCCCCCACAATGCACTGCTGATGACGTCACATATTACATCACTCATGACATGGTCAGTGACATCACTGATGACATCACTGATGACATCACTGATGACATCTCAAATGACATCACTGATGACATCATTCAGTGACTGTGTGTTTCTGTAAAGTTTAAATATGTTTAATATATATAGGGAAAGGCGTATTGAAGAATGAGTGGGTGTATAAGTGTCTGAATGGATGATTTAGTACGTGAGTGACTGACTCTACAAGTGAGTGATTAAATGTATCTTACTGAATGCATGGGTTAGTGACTAAACTGTGTGAATGTCTGTATCCGTCTGTCTGTTGGTTTGTAAGCGGCTGCATGGCTTTCTGAATAGCTACATGAGTGTCTACATGGGTTATTGATTGATTGTCTGAGTATCTGTATGGGTGGCTGAGTGTTTGTGTGGGTGGGGTGTGTGTGACTCTGTGCATAGATGTGTGAGTTGGTGATTCACTGGGTGCATGGTTTCAAGAGTGCATCTGTGATGGACTGTATGGGTGGGTGAGTGTGTGTATGGGTGTGTTAGTGATTGAATGTATATCTCAGTGGTACATGTGTGAGTAACTACATATGTGAAACGCAGTGTATATGTGTGTTGGAGTATATAAATGGCTATAAGTGAGAGTGTGTGATTGTGAGAGTGGCTGTATGGATGAGTGTGTACTTGTATCAGTGATTGTATAAGAGTGTAAGAATGTGCTAGTATTTGTATGAGTAAGTGAGCTGGTGTGTGTATAACTGTATAGGTGAGTAAATGGGTGTGTGATTAAGTTTTTTGCATGACTGACTAGGTGTGTGAGTACCTCTATGGATGAGTGCCGGTGTGTGAGTGTTTATATAGGTGTATGAGTGCATATAATAGTCCTGTACTGAGTGACTATAAGTATGAGTGACTGTACAGGTGAGTGAGTGGATGTGTGACTGTAGACCTAAGAATCAGTGAGTGGGTATGTAGTTTTTGGTGTTGGAGTGTCTATGGTTTTGAGAATGGCAGTCTGTAATTTAGAGTGGGTGTATCAAAAGTTATATTAGGGTGTGAGAAGATGCATGAAATTATCACATGGATGATGTCATCAGTGATGTCATTTGAGATGTCATCAGTGATGTCATCAGTGATGTCACTGACCATGTCATGAGTGATGTAATATGTGACGTCATCAGCAGTGCATTGCGGGCGCGAGTTATAGTTAGCTGAACTAACTATAACGGGGGAATTTCTATGGTTTTGTACGAGTGAAATGTCCAACTAACTATAACTGTCCCTAAAACCTATGGTTTTTTCAGTGAATTTCAAAGGTTTTTAAATGCTAATTTCTAACTATAACGTGTCTGAAACCTATGGTTTTTTCAGTGAATTTCAAAGGTTTTTTAAATGCTAATTTCTAACTATAACGTGCCTGAAACCTATGATTTTTTAAGTGAATTTCAAAGGTTTTTTTAAATGCTAGTTTCTAACTATGCCTACAGAGGTAGGACATGTGAAGAAAGAAGAAAAAACGCACAGAAAGAAGCAAAAGATGTGCAGAAAGAACCAACAGAGGAGCAGAAAGAGGCCTTGTTGCAAAATCATCCTGTGCCCACAACTTTTTCAGACGGGTACTGGTGGGAACTGACTCTGACTAACCAGAGCCAGTGCTATGCTAAAAGACACTTAGAATACAGTGAAAACACCTACATCCACTAGGGAACACTATGCGTTGGGGTACCCCTGTGATTAGCATGACCTCCTCTGCAAGTCCCTAGTACATAATAGGGCAGGGGATTAAAACTACCTCTTAAAACGCGCTACAGGGCGCGTTTGCACAGTGGTGAAGGGAGGGGGCCTGAGGTGACATGTGTGCAAACGCACCCCGTGGCGCATTTTAAGCTGCGGGATTAAGTCCCCTTGAATTCTGAGGGTCCCTGGGGCCCAACTAGCCCCCAGGTACCTACAGTTAGGACCACAGAGCTGAGTTGCAGAGAGGCGTTCCGAGGCCACGCACCTTTTTCACCTCTCTGCAACGCAACTCTGTTGTGCTTACTGAAGGTACCTGGTGGGCTAGTTGGCTCCCAGGGTCCCTCAGGATTCAAAGGGAATTAATTCCCCAACTTAAAACGCACCACAGGGCGTGTTTGCGCACATGTCACCTGAGGCCCCGCCCCCTCCCTTCACCACTGTGCAAACGCGCCCCGTGGTGCGTTTTAAGTTGGGGGATTAGGTCACCTTGAATCCTGAGGGTCCCTGGGGCCCAACTAGCCCACTAGGTACTTCCAGTAAGCACCACAGGCCTGCGTTGCAACGCCTGTAACAAATTGTGCAGTTGTGTTTAGGTAGTGAAGAGGGTCGTGCTGGGGGTAGTGTTTTAGGGTTTAGGGTAGTGCAGTGGTGTTTGTGTAGTGTAGGGGGTCATGCTGGGGGTAGATTTAGGGTTTAGGGTAGTGCAGTGGTGTTTGGGTAGTGTAGGGAGTCGTCCTGGGGGGAGTGTTTTAGGGTTTAGTGTAGTGCAGTGGTGTTTGGGTAGTGTAGGGGGTTGTGCTGGGGGTAGTGTTTTAGGGTTTAGGGTAGTGCAGTGGTGTTTGGGTAGTGTAGGGGGTCGTGCTGGGGTAGTGATTTAGGGTAGTGCAGTGGTGTTTGGGTAGTGTAGGGGTACTGCTGGGGGTAGTGTTTTAGGGTTTAGGTTAGTGCAGTGGTGTTTGGGTAGTGTAGGGGTACTGCTGGGGGTAGTGGTTTAGGGTTTAGGGTAGTGCAGTGGTGTTTGTGTAGTGTAGGGGGTAGTGTTTTAGGGTTTAGGGTAGTGCAGTGGTGTTTGTGTAGTGTAGGAGGTCGTGTTTTAGGGTTTAGGGTAGTGCAGTGGTCTTTGGGTAGTGTAGGGAGTCATGCGGGGGTAGTGTTTTAGGGTTTAGGGTCGTGTAGGGGTCATGCGGGGGGTAGTGTTTTAGGGATTAGGGTAGTGCAGTGGTGTTCGGGTAGTGTAGGGGGTCGTGCTGGGGGGAGTGTTTTAGGTTTTAGGGCAGTGCAGTGGTGTTCAGGTAGTGTAGGGGGTCGTGCTGGGGGGAGTGTTTGAGGGTTTAGGGCAGTGCAGTCGTGTTCGGGTAGTGTAGGGGGTTGTGCTGGGGATAGTATTTTAGGGTTTAGGGTAGTGCAGTGGTGTTCGGGTAGTGTAGGGGGTCGTGCTGGGGGGAGTGTTTGAGGGTTTAGGGCAGTGCAGTCGTGTTCGGGTAGTGTAGGGGGTTGTGCTGGGGATAGTTTTTTAGGGTTTAGGGTAGTGCAGTGGTGTTCGGGTAGTGTAGGGGGTCGTGCTGGGGGTAGTGTTCTAGGGTTTAGGGCAGTACAGTGGTGTTTGGGCAGTGTAGGGGGTAATGCTGGGGGTGGTGTTTTAGGGTTTAGGGCAGTGCAGTGGTGTTCGGGCAGTGTAGGGGTCATGCTGGGGGTGGTGTTTCAGGGTTTAGGGCAGTGCAGTGGTGTTCGGGCAGTGTAGGGGGTGGTGTTTCAGGGTTTAGGGCAGTGCAGTGGTGTTCGGGCAGTGTAGGGGGTCGTGCAGGGGGTGGTGTTTCAGGGTTTAGGGCAGTGGTGTTCGGGCAGTGTAGGGGTCGTGCTGGGGGTGGTGTTTCAGGGTTTGGGGCAGTGCAGTGGTGTTCGAGCAGT
The DNA here is from genome assembly GCA_963921515.1 of Calotriton arnoldi. NCBI lineage: Eukaryota > Metazoa > Chordata > Amphibia > Caudata > Salamandridae > Calotriton > Calotriton arnoldi. The sequence goes on along the minus strand of CAWUFW010022190.1, from coordinate 81,915 downwards.
AAAGGGGGTCGTGCTGGGGGTGGTGTTTCAGGGTTTAGGGCAGTGCAGTGGTGTTCGGGCAGTGTAGGGGGCAGTGCAGGGGATGGTGTTTCAGGGTTTAGGGCAGTGCAGTGGTGTTCGGGCAGTGTAGGGGGTGCGCAGGGGGTGGTGTTTCAGGGTTTAGGGCAGTGCAGTGGTGTTCGGGCAGTGTAGGGGGTCGTGCTGGGGCTGGTGTTTCAGGGTTTAGGGCAGTGCAGTGGTGTTCGGCCACTGTAGGGGGTCGTGCTGTGGCTGGTGTTTCAGGGTTTAGGGCAGTGCAGTGGTGTTCGGGCAGTGTAGGTGGTCGTGCTGGGGCTGGTGTTTCAGGGTTTAGGGCAGTGCAGTGGTGTTCGGGCAGTGTAGGGGGTCATGCTGGGGCTGGTGTTTCAGGGTTTAGGGCAGTGCAGTGGTGTTCGAGCAGTGTAGGGGGTCTTGCTGGGGCTGGTGTTTCAGAGTCTAGGGCAGTGCAGTGGTATTCGGGCAGTGTAGGGGGTCTTGCTGGGGCTGGTGTTTCAGGGTTTAGGGCAGTGCAGTGGTGTTCGGGCAGTGTAGGGGGTCGTGCTGGGGGTGGTGTTTCAGGGTTTAGGGCAGTGCAGTGGTGTTTGGGCAGTGTAGGGGGTCATGCTGGGGCTACTGTTTCAGGATTTAGGGCAGAGCAATGGTGTTCAGGCAGTGTAGGGGTTTTGCTGGAGGTGGTGTTTCAGGGTTTAGGGCAGTGCAGTGGTGTTCGTGCAGTGTAGGGGTGGTGTTTCAGGGTTTAGGGCAGTGGTGTTCAGGCAGTGTAGGGGGTCTTGCTGTGGTTAATGTTTCAGGGTTTAGGGCAGTGCAGTGGTGTTCGGGCAGTGTAGGGGGTCGTGCTGGGGGTGGTGTTTCAGGGTTTAGGGCAGTGCAGTGGTGTTCCGGCAGTGTAGGAGGTCGTGCAGGGGGTGGTGTTTCAGGGTTTAGGGCAGTGCAGTGGTGTTCGGGCAGTGTAGGGGGTCGTGCTGGGGGTGGTGTTTTAGGGTTTAGGGCAGTGCAGTGGTGTTCGGGCAGTGTAGGGTGTCGTGCTGAGGGGTGGTGTTTCAGGGTTTAGGGCAGTGCAGTGGTGTTCGGGCAGTGTAGGTGGTCTTGCTGGGGGTGGTGTTTCAGGCTTTAGTGCAGTGGTGTTCGGGCAGTGTAGGGGGTCGTGCTGGGGGTGGTGTTTCAGGGTTTAGGGCAGTGCAGTGGTGTTTGGGCAGTGTAGGGGTCATGCTGGGGCTAGTGTTTCAGGATTTAGGGCAGAGCAATGGTGTTCAGGCAGTGTAGGGGGTTTTGCTGGAGGTGGTGTTTCAGGGTTTAGGGCAGTGCAGTGGTGTTCGGGCAGTGCAGTGGTTTTCGTGCAGTGTAGGGGGTGGTGTTTCAGGGTTTAGGGCAGTGGTGTTCAGGCAGTGTAGGGGGTCTTGCTGGGGTTTATGTTTCAGGGTTTAGGGCAGTGCAGTGGTGTTCGGGCAGTGTAGGGGGTCGTGCTGGGGGTGGTGTTTCGGGGTTTAGGGCAGTGCAGTGGTGTTCCGGCAGTGTAGGAGGTCGTGCAGGGGGTGGTGTTTCAGGGTTTAGGGCAGTGCAGTGGTGTTTGGGCAGTGTAGGAGGTCGTGCAGGGGGTGGTGTTTCAGGGTTTAGGGCAGTGCAGTGGTGTTCGGGCAGTGTAGGGTGTCGTGCTGAGGGGTGGTGTTTCAGGATTTAGGACAGTGCAGTGGTGTTCGGGCAGTGTAGGGGGTCATGCAGGGGGTGGTGGTTTAGGGCAGTGCAGTGGTGTTTGGGCAGTGTAGGGGGTCGTGCAGGGGGTGGTGTTTCAGGGTTTAGGGCAGTGCAGTGGTGTTCGGCCAGTGTAGGTGGTCTTGCTGGGGGTGGTGTTTCAGGCTTTAGTGCAGTGGTGTTCGGGCAGTGTAGGGGGTCTTGCTGGGGGTGGTGTTTCAGGGTTTAGGGCAGTGCAGTGGTGTTCGGGCAGTGTAGGGGCTCTTGCTGGGGCTGGTGTTTCAGGGTTTAGGGCAGTGCAGTGGTTTTCGGGCAGTGTAGGCGGTTGTGCTGGGGCTGGTGTTTCAGGGTTTAGGGCAGTGCAGTGGTGTTCGGGCAGTGTACGGGGTTGTGCTGGGGGTGGTGTTTCAGGGTTTAGGGCAGTGCAGTGGTGTTCGGGCAGTGTAGGGGGTCATGCTGGGGCTGGTGTTTCATGGTTTAGGGCAGTGCAGTGGTGTTCGGGCAGTGTAGGGGGTCGTGCTGGGGGTGGTGTTTCAGGGTTTAGGGCAGTGCAGTGGTGTACGGGCAGTGTAGGGGTCTTGCTGGGGGTGGTGTTTCAGGGTTTAGGGCAGTGGTGTTCGGGCAGTGTAGGGGGTCTTGCTGGGGGTAGTGTTTTGGGGTTTAGGGCAGTGCAGTGGTGTTCGTGCAGTGTAGGGGGTCGTGCTGGGGGTGGTGTTTCAGGGTTTAGGGCAGTGCAGTGGTGTTCGGGCAGTGTAGGGGTCGTGCTGGGGGTGGTGTTTCAGGGTTTAGGGTAGTGCAGTGCTTTTCGGGCAGTGTAGGGGGTCGTGCAGGGGGTGGTGTTTCAGGGTTTAGTGCAGTGCAGTGGTGTTTGGGCAGTGTAGGGGTCGTGCTGGGGCTGGTGTTTCAGGGTTTAGGGCAGTGCAGTGGTGTTTGGGCAGTGTAGGGGGTCTTGCTGGGGGTGGTGTTTCAGGGTTTAGGGCAGTGGTGTTCGGGCAGTGTAGGGGGTCTTGCTGGGGGTGGTGTTTCAGGGTTTAGGGCAGTGCAGTGGTGTTCGGGCTGTGTAGGGGGTCTTGCTGGGGGTAGTGTTTCAGGGTTTAGGGCAGTGCAGTGGTGTTCGTGCAGTGTAGGGGGTCGTGCTGGGGATGGTGTTTCAGGGTTTAGGGCAGTGCAGTAGTGTTCGGGCAGTGTAGGGGGTCGTGCAGGGGGTGGTGTTTTAGGGTTTAGGGCAGTGCAGTGGTGTTTGGGCAGTGTAGGGGGTCGTGCTGGGGGTGGTGTTTCAGGGTTTAGGGCAGTGGTGTTCGGGCAGTGTAGGGGGTCTTGCTGGGGGTGATGTTTCAGGGTTTAGGGCAGTGCAGTGGTGTTCGGGCAGTGTAGGAGGTCTTGCTGGGGGTAGTGTTTCAGGGTTTAGGGCAGTGCAGTGGTGTTCGGGCAGTGTAGGGGTCATGCTGGGGGTGGTGTTTTAGGGTTTAGGGCAGTGCAGTGGTGTTCGGGCAGTGTAGGGGGTCGTGAAGCGGGTGGTGTTTCAGGGTTTAGGGCAGTGCAGTGGTGTTCGGGCAGTGTAGGGGGTCGTGCTAGGGTATGTGTTTCAGGGTTTAGGGCAGTGCAGTGGTGTTCGGGCAGTGTAGGGGGTCGTGCTGGGGGTAGTGTTTTAGGGTTTAAGGTAGTGCAGTGGTGTTTGTGTAGTGTAGGGGGTCGTGCTGGGGGCAGTGTTTTAGGGTTTAGGGTAGTGCAGTGGTGCTTGTGTAGTATAGGGGTCGTGCTGGGGGTAGTGTTTTAGGGTTTTGGGTAGGGCAGTGGTGTTTGTGTAGTGTAGGGGGTCATGTTTTAGGGTAGTGCAGTGGTGTTTGGGTAGTGTAGGGGGTCGTGCTGGGGGTAGTGTTTTAGGATTTAGGTTAGTGCAGTGGTGTTTGTGTAGTGTAGGGGGTCATGCTGGGGGTAGTGTTTTAGGGTTTAGGATAGTGCAGTGGTGCTTATGTAGTGTAGGGGGTCGTGCTGGGATAGTGTTTTAGGGTTTAGGGTAGTGCAGTGGTGTTTTTGTAGTGTAGGGGGGTCATGTTTTAAGATGCAACGCTCCAATACCTGACCAGTCTGCACTACATAAAACTGCAAAAAAACTAAAAATAAAAAGTGTTTTGCACACTTTTGTCATTGGGCTATATGTGGGCTACATCTGGGTAATATTTGTGCTACATTTGGGCTCTTTTTTCACTGGTGGCCATCTTGGAAGACTTCTTTGTTATGAAGTTTCCTAATTTCCTCATTTACTGCAATCTCCTCAGTAGGAAATGCTTTCAGTTTTTTACTTTGATTCCATCAAGAAGGCATTCAGATGTGTCACACATTTGCCATAAATTCAGAATGTTATTACTCTAGTTGTTCATTAGATCACTGTAGTAAAGCTACTGCTCAGCAAGGAGTTACCTGGAAGTCTACTGCTGGTATTGAAAGTGATTGTTTCAGTCTGCATGTCAGAATTTTCTAATGAAATAGAAGAGGATTTGAGATTTCACTTAAAACATGCACTAAATTTTCTTTTTGCAGCACTAACCATAATTTCTATGGCAAAATGAACCCCCTCATTTTGTTCCTTTTAAATTAAATGTTTTAAGTGTTACCAGTTTATTCCAATCAAGATGGCTTCAGGTGTGCCATACTTTTGTCATAAGTAAGGCTGTTAGCACTCTAGTTGTTCTTTAGAACACTCTGGGAAGCTGCAGTAGAACACAAAGGCATCAACTGACAGGCTGCTCCTGTTGAAATATAACAGCAAGATATTTGAGATCTCACTTAAAACATGTCCTAATTTTTCTTTCTGCAGCACTAACCATAATTTCTATGGCAAAATGAACCCCCTCATTTTGTTCCTTTTTAAATTAAATGTTTTAAGTGTTACCAATTTATTCCAATCAAGATGGCTTCAGGTGTGCCATACTTTTGTCATAAGTAAGGCTGTTAGCACTCTAGTTGTTCTTTAGAACACTCTGGGAAGCTGCAGTAGAACACAAAGGCATCAACTGACAGGCTGCTACTGTTGAAATATAACAGGAAGATATTTGAGATCTCACTTAAAACATGTCCTAATTTTTCTTTCTACAGCACTAACCATAATTTCTATGACAAAATGAACCCCATCATTTTGTTCCTTTTTAAATTAAATGTTTTAAGTGTTACCAGTTTATTCCAATCAAGATGGCTTCAGGTGTGCCATACTTTGTCATAAGTAAGACTGTTAGCGCTCTAGTTGTTCTTTAGAACACTCTGGGAAGCTGCAGTAGAACACAAAGGCATCAACTGACAGGCTGCTCCTGTTGAAATATAACAGGAAGATATTTGAGATCACACTTGAAACATGTCCTAATTTTTCTTTCCAGAGCACTAACCATAATTTCTATGACAAGATGAACCCCATCATTTTGTTCCTTTTTAAATTAAATGTTTTAAGTGTTACCAGTTTATTCCAATCAAGATGGCTTCAGGTGTGCCATACTTTTGTCATAAGTAAGGCTGTTAGCACTCTAGTTGTTCTTTAGAACACTCTGGGAAGCTTCAGTAGAACACAAAGGAATCAACTGACAGTCTCTGCCCTTGTTGGATGTAAATGTTTTACTGAGAATGTCAGACTTCATTCTCACATGACTGAGAAAGATAATGTGAATTTACAGAAAATATGCTCTCATTTTAGCTTCTGGGGCACCTTCCAAAACTGTATGGGACAAGCATGTGAAAATAGTTTTCTCTCAAACATGATTCATGATATCCCAGCAGAAGGTTTTTCACAGGGTAAAATCACCTTAGAACACACCACAATTCCTGAAATTAGTATGGTACCATCAACAAATGAATTCTAATGTAACTAAAGTCTGTTATCACCCTTTATAGTTCTCCTTTTGGTAACCCTCAAAATCTTCGATTCACTACAATGCATTTCAATGGGGTACTATCATTTATATTGGTCCCAAGATGGCTGCCAGCAATTCCAGGATGAAGTGCTGACAGCCAATCAGATCTCTTGATGACATGTGTGGTTAGGCTCCGCCCAGATATATATGTGTTTTTACTTTTGATTTTCTCAGCAACTACTGACCGGATTTACACCATTTAACAAAAAGGGTTCTTTTTGAACCAAGAACTACCTCTTTGCCAAATTTGGTGTAATTCCGTTCAGCAGTTCGGGCTGTAGCCTTGCATAAAGTTTCCTATGGGAAATTGATTTTTTGACTCTTATTTTTTTAATTTCTCCACAACTACTGAACGGATTTACACCATTTAACAAAAAGGGTTCTTTCTGAACCAAGAACTACCTCTTTGCCAAATTTGGTGTAATTCCGTTCAGCAGTTCGGGCTGTAGCCGTGTCTAAAGTTTCCTATGGGAAAATGAATGGGGAAAACACGTTTTGGGACCCCCCTTTTTTCTTGGCTCCCGCTTGACGAATCACCCTGAGACTTTCAGGGTAGGAGCGGACCGGAGCGGGCCATAAAGTTTGAAAATTTCGCAAAGATTCGTCAACCGACGCAAGAGTTATTTCAAATAGAATGTCGCGGATTTCCTATGGAAAATAGGTCCTAACTATAACTATCTACTGGCGACCGCCAGTAGATAATATACAGCCACGGACTTGGGTTGGTCATTTTAGACTGTTATATGCAGGGTCGATGGACACTAGTTCTGGGCCCACTGAGACGCCTGCTATCTATTTAGCTAATACAGAACTGGAAACAGATCAAACTACTTTATCTATAGAAGAAACTCCGGGGGTAATTGCCACTCTTCAAGGCGGCAAAGCGCCAGGCCTCGATAGATCCCGGCGATCTTTATCGATCGGAACCCGAAATCTGGGGCGTGATTCTTAATCTTAGCTTCAGTGCTATTCTAAAGGGAGCAGATATATACCGGATCCTTGGTTAGCTGCAGAGGTAGTACCTAAGTCCAGTAAGTCCAGTACTTGAATAGCGCACAAATCACCCCCGAAGGGGTCTCTCGGCGCTTGGGGGCCGTTGGGAAGATTAAGCGAGCTATTGCCCAGAGTCGCATGGTGCTGGGAAAACCCCTGCCGCCGGAGCCAGGGATCGAACCGTGATCCCCAGCGTCCAGCGTCAGTCGCCCTGGCCACGGCGCCACACCTATATTCAAAAAAGGGGACAAAAGTCATCCAGCGAATCATAGGCCCATCAGCCTGATTGACACTGGACAGAAATGATTTTGCAGACTTCTGCTGGGGAGACTTTTAGACTGGATGAGAGAAGGGAATATATTGTCATGTCTGCAGGCAGGTTTTAGAGAAAACACGAGCACCATAGACCAAGTGTCCCGCTTTCTACTGATTTTATTGAAATATGTGACAATCAAAAGGTAACATGTTTATGTAGTGTTTGTGGACCTCCGCGCCGCTTTTGATCTAATCTCCTGAGAGAAACTTTGGGCAGCCCTCAACAAAATGGGGGTCCCGAGCAACTTATTGCAAAGAATCATGAGACTCCACAGGGACAAGTCAGATGGGGGAGGGAGGGCAGGCTGACTTATAGGATCTGGGTAAACAGAGGGGTGCGTCAAGGATGTGTACTTGCGCCTACTTTGTTCTCCCTCTGCATCAACGGACTGATAGAATCACTGACAGATTGCAGAGGTGATCCCCCTAAGCTTGCTGGTCAAGTAGTGGCATCACCGCTTTTTGCTGATGATGCCCTACTTATTTCCAAGACCCCAATGGGGCTCCAAAATCTATTGGATCAATTTGCGGTGGCCTATGCGGAAATAGAGCTGGAAATCAACACCATTAAAACTAAATTCACTGTATATAACCCACTCAAGTCCTTTCGGGGCGTGATTAAGCTGGGCTCCACTCCACTCGAGCAGGTGAAGCAATTTGTCTATCTGGGGTCAGACTGACCAACTCATTATCATGAGCCCCTCAAATTGCAAAAAGCCAGCTCTCACTCCAACATGTGAGTTCTGTTTTAGTAAAAAAACTGAGAAAGTCAATTTATAGACCAGTGGCCCTGGTAATTCAAGTGTATCAAGCTAAGGGCATTGGAGCTGCACTGTATGGCACAGATTTATGGGGCCAGAAAAATGTAGGTGCCATTGAAGAAATCAAAAACTCTTTTATGAGATCAGTTTCGGAACTCCCTCAAAATGCCCCTTTGACCTCTATGCATGTGGATCTGGGTCTAAAAAACGTTGCACATGTGATGCTTTAAGGCTCCTCGCATATGGGATTCAAGTCTGGTCAAATAACTCACCCCTCCCTATGAGAGAATCATTACTTGATGTGTTCACAGTAGATACTGGAGGGAGCATACCGTGGATCAACTTCATTCAGTGTTGGTTCCATACATTAGACATGAGTGAGCTCTGGACTAATCCTAACAGTACACAAAACACATGTTGCCCATCCCTAAAAAGAGATGCTGGCACTGTATTAATGACGTATGGCTAAACAATGGATCCACAGGGGAAATGACAAGGAGGTTCCTCCATTTTAAAGATACCATGCACCCAGAGGAATTTCTGAACAGCATAGAACCTTCATTAGCAAAATCCTTATATTTGAAGTTTAGTCCAGCATCCTGCCAGTTAATGAATTCTATAGCAAATGGAAGGGTATTTACATCTTGCCCACCTGCCCCTTAAGCATGGGCGACCATGAGACAGAAGAACATTTTATTCTTTTCTGCCCCAAGTACACCCAGTTTAGAAGAACTTGATTAATTCTGGTATGATGAATTCTAGCTGCTAATCGCTTAACAGATATTATTAGGATTTTAAAACAGTGATTGCTCTGAGTGGTTAACTTTTACTATATCCAGATATCTGCTATATGTCTGGAGACTGAGAACCAGGATGTTCAAATGAACATGATGCACTGAAATGTCTTTGACCTCATCCTTGGCTCACCACCGTGGAATGGTCTTTACAGATTTTAAAAGTTTTAATGACAGGATGTTTATGAGGTTTTTAACTATTGGTCATTTTAAACCAATTTTGCAATGAAATCGTTTTTTTGTAGCAGGCCTGGGGAAGTTGTGTCACATGATTCTTTATTGATTTTTAGAGTAAATGACACAATGTTGACATACGCTATGGTGTAATTATGCCAAGCCACCCTGCAGCTTGCACCTTTTCAGTGGAAGGGGGAACTCTTAATCAAAATGTTGTTGAATAATTCATGTACCTGAGTACTATCAACATCGCTCTCAGAACTACGGGTGAATGATATTTTTATTATTCATACCTGTACTATTTGATGTGCTTTTATGGTTTTATAAAATGAAATAAAGATATTTCTACTACTAATAAATGCAATGTCAACGTATGCTATAAACTATGCCGGTGTAACAATGTCAATACCAATAAATGCAATGTCAATGTATGCCATATATTATACCTGCATAACAGTGTTGATACCAGTAGAAACAATGTCAATGTATTCCATGATCTATGTACGCATAATACTATCAACATCAGTAAAGACAACATCAATGTACACTATGACAACTGAACGCACAATACTGAGAATGTCAGTAAAAATGATATCAATGACCACTACATTATTTGTAGGAGTTCTAACGAACTCGTATCATTGCTGTCAGAGTCACTCAAGGTGACCTCCCCATCAACCCCATCAACAGGCCCTGTTACTCCAAACCATGCCTATCGCATAACAGATCACAGGTGGGGTCTCACTTAGCCCAAAGACAACGCGCACCAGGGAAAACCCTGATCGATCCCACAGACAGGTAATCACACCACAAACAGGACCCAGGAGATTGAGTCCAATAAAACAGTTCCCAAAATACCATAAAAGATAGATGTCACATGTAGTTAGGAATGCTCAGTCAACCAGGACATGACATGCACACCACACGAGGTGATCATCTGGACACACACACTGGCCCACACTAATTCTCCCCCAGGCCAAGAGCCACCTGTGTCCGCCTTATCTGATGGTTTTTCTGGTTATTTAGGACTATGATGCCTTTTAAGGAAAGACAAAGGGGTCGATTCCGATCTGGGTCGGAAAGCACTCCGACCGAGCCGGATCCGGAGTGTTTTCCGACCGAGCCGTACCACTGGAGTCCGACCGAGCGAGTACGATGCTGCCGCATGCTGACGGACTTGTCTCGGTCGGATTCCCCTTGAAGTCAATGGGAGCCGGTTGTACGACGCGTGCATGGCCTCGCACAGCTGAATAGGTACGTCTCGCACAAGGGTGCCCCCTGCAGTGGGTACGCATTGGTGCCATCCGCACCGTACATGCATGTGAAGGGGGGACCCTTGGGTCCCCCCGTGTTTGACTCGTTCGGCTACGGGTGAAGGGGGTCCGGCACGGACCCCCGAAGTCCGCTTCCTAGAGTTTTTGCGACCCGGAGACTCTGACTCGATCCGGCTGTCCGAATCGTGCATCGTACTGGCTCGGTCGGAAATCGACTCCATTGCGCGGTACGGTTCGTCTGCGACCGAGTCGTACGGAGCGGTTCGGACCCGGAAACGAGTCGGTCGACGATTTCGCGTTCGTTCGCATCGTACTTGGGCGTCCGGACCTCTGTACGACTCGATCGGAAACAAAGCCTCCGACTCGGATCCGGTAAAGCCGAATCCGATTCGGAGGCCTTCCGACCGAGATCGGAATCGACCCCAAAGTGTTTTACTGTACCCACAAAATGTACACATGTGCCGCCCAAACTTCTGTACTTTGAGACTGTCTTCAGACGCACCTCTGTCAAAACTCTCCCAGCTGCTGTTTTTATTTAAACCAAAGGCCTCTTGTCTTTCCATTTATTTAAGGTAAAATTAAATTCGAACAACAGGTGGAAGTTCTTGTACTCAATGGTACTAAATGTGTGCTATGGCCTGTCCTGTATCTAATGTTGTCATCTCTTTCTGAGAGAGTTCAATACCACAAACTCACTATCTCTATTCTCCTGTGCTACCTCAAACACTGCCATCTCTTCCTTATAGAGTTAAATAACTGTAAGAAGTTGGCTTTTTAGGTGGTGATGCCAATGTAAGGGTTCACTGTGCAGATAGCTCAGGCAGCCCTCATGGGGTTTGCAGGGGTTTATTTTATAATCCCAAGTGCTCTAGTAGTGGTTGTGTGGTCGAGCAGCTTAGGCTTAGGAAACAGCCTTTACTCCGAAGTTTTTACTTCGTAGTACATTTTCCACGCATCCTTTACATCTTAAAGACTGTTGGCAGGCAAGTCTTTACAACGCAAGACAAAACCACACATTTGAGGTGAATTAAAAAAGGGGGCTTTCGGTATCTCGCCCCAAAAATATAAAATGTTCAAATGCTACCAAATCTGTAAACAGCAAATGGAATTAAAAAATGTATTAGGAATTAATATATACATTTTAAACAGTAGGTGGCAGTGTTACACTGTGATTTTTCAGAAACAGCAAGCATGGTAAAAGTATGCTTGGTAGTGGAATGCATGGTGAAGGTGTTTCTAATGTGAGTGAATGTAAATGCGTGGTAGTGGTAGGCGTTGTAAAATGTGCAATGTAAAGATGTGTGTGGTGAAGGAAAGTGTGGTAATGTCATACAACTCTTAGGGGAGTGTTAATCATTTGTTGTACCCACACAGTCAATAAATGGTTCACACACTCAAAATAAATCCTAGACCAATTTTTGAAAAATACCCTAGATTTAAATTTAAATTTAGACACCAAGATCTTTAGATAAACTGTTGTACATTCAGAGATATCGATTTCGGAACTAAATAGCAAAAAAATTCAGAAAACGGCTTTGTGGTGGCATCCTCGAACTCTGCAATTTTGATCTATAGGAGGAAAAACACATGTAGCAAAACAATGCTTGCAGTCAAAGTTCAGGGGTGCCCTTTGGGGCTTAAGGTGCTAGGGGTCAAGGTCTAAAGTACCACCAGCACTTTAGGTTAACCTGCCCTGGTGCATCCGGGTACAGAGGTGCTGGTTAAGATGGTAGCCTCGAGCTCTACACCAGTAAAGTTAAGGGTACATGAAACAAAGAGGCTGCAATGGGGGACTTGCAGACAAGAGGGGCTCAGTTCATGGAGACCCCTAGGCCAGTCAGGAGTCATGGACTTGGGCTGTGAGGACGGATGTAGAGATGCTTAGCTGGCGGGCCACTGGTGTTAGAGGTTCTCTTGGTTGTCAGAGTACCTGCAGAGGAGGGAAAACAAGACAGTGGGCCCTTTCTCGTCATGGGTCTCATCAGTCCTAAAGTGCCTCATTGTACAGGAAGGCTTCCAACGTGGTGTTGTCCAGGCTGGGCAATGAACAAGCCTTTATCTGGTGCAAGTGCCCCTGTACTGAGGGTATTAGTACAAGAGTCTCCTGGAGGGTCTAGCGACTCGAAACTCAGCAGCATTTTGAAAAAAAGTTAGTGTGTCCGAATTAAGACTAAGGGGCCGATTCCGATTCGGGACGGAAATCCCTCCAACCGAGTCGGATTCGGAGAGATATCCGACCGAACTGGACTCTAGCAGTCCGACCGAACGAGTACGATGCGGACGCATGCTATCGGACTCGATTCGGTCGGACTCCCATTGAAGTCAATGGGAGCCGGTCGTACGTTGCGTACACGGGCTCCCATTGACACAATGGGTGCGTCGCGAACAAGGGCGCCCCCTACAGCGTATACGCATCGGTGCGACTTGCGCCATACATGCATGTGTAGGGGGGACCCATGGGTCCCCCCTGTGTGCGACTCGCGCGGCTACGTATACAGGGGGGTCCGACACGGACCCCCGAAGTCCGGCTCCGACTGCTCTTTCGAGCCGGACGGCGCGAGTCGGTCGGACAGTTCGAGGCGCGCATCGTACTTGCCCGGTCGGGGAACGTCTCCATTGCGTGGTGCAAGTCGAGTCCGTACGAGTCGGTCGGAGCGGTTCGGAGCCGGGAACAAGTCGATCGGGGATTTCGTGTACGCTCGCATCGTACTTGCTCGCGCGGACGGGTGTTCGAATCGGTCGTAAACAGGGCGTCCGAATCGGATCCGGTAAAGCCGAATCCGATTCGGTGCCCTACCGGCCGAGATCGGAATCGTCCCCTTTGTGTCTCCAAGATTTCCAATAGAAAGGTTTTCCGCGGATCAGTATAGATGTATTGTGCCATAATGAGGAATTAAGAAAGGAATTGGGTCCGTAGGGGATATCATTGGATTAGATTGTAGAAGTTTGCAGGTGTGTTTAAGAAGAGATATAGATATGGATTGTGGTCTGCGGTAGAAAGAAAGATATTCTTTAAAAGAAAAAGGAGTAAGATATGAACGTTCAAGATCCACCCACAGAGTACAATCCAAAATAGATTCAGAGAGCCATCTCGAAGCTTGACGAAGTAAGAAAGATTTTTGGTAAGTAGGGAAGTCGGGAAAGTTAACATCTACTTCTGATTTTGGCAGTGTTAATCTCAGCAATGACATGCAAGATTTTTTATTATTCCAAAAGAATGATGATAATATAGAATTTTTTTTTAATTTTAAGGGAATGGGTACTGGAATATTAGAGAGAGTATATAAAACTATAGGGTGAGCATCATTTTAATGGTATCTAAACAACCCCACCATGAGAGATATAAGGGATGCCATTTTGTTGTTAATGTGGAGATTTTTTGTATGCACTTCTCTATGCACAGAGAAAGTGTTGTTGGAATTAAAGGGGTAAAATAAAGTCCTAAATATTTAATATGATGGGAATTCTAAGTGAAGTTTAAAGCACTAAAATCTTCCTTAAAAGTAGTCTTGGTTAAAGGTAATATTTCACATTTATCTCTATTTAGTTTATAGCCGGAAGCGGAGGCAAAGAGCTCCACTTCCTGTAAAAAAGCTGGGATGGAGGATTGCAGATTTGAGATAAATAATAATATATCATCGGTATAGGCTGCCAATTTAATTTGTGTGTTATTAGCTTCAAATCAGCGTATGTCTTTGTTTTGACGAGTTCCAAAGCTAAGTTAAAAAGGAACGGAGACAAAGGGCAACCGGGGCGAACGCCTCTTCCCAGATCAAAGTAGGGGGATCAATTACCGTTTTCAAGAACGGCTGCTCGTGGATTAGAATATAGAATCAAAATCAGAGAGATGATCCTTGGGCCAAAACCAAACCATTTAAGTGTTTGAAAGAGATAAGACCAGTTGACTCGGTCAAACGCTTTCTCCGCGTCTAAGGCCACAGCTGCTAATGACTGGGATAAATGGGATTTTTTAGATAGGATATCAGAAAATAAATGAGCGTTATCCAAAATAAGGCGGCCCTTAACAAATCCGGATTGTTCCGCACCCAATAATTGAGGGAGGAAGGTTTCCAGAGGGATGGCGAAAGCTCTAGAATTTTTTTTATAATCAATATTAACAAGTGAAATAGGCCAATCATTTTTACAATATTTTAAGTCCTTCCCTTCCTTTGGAAGTAGACAAATTAGAGCTTCCAAGAAGGAGCCAAAACATTCACCCGAATATGAAAATAAATTTAAGAGAGTAAGTAATTTGGGGAGAAGTAGTGGAGCGAAGTGTGTGAAGAATTCCACTGTGAAACCATCTGGCCCTGGGGCCTTGTCTTTCTTGAGTGTTTGTAGAGCAATGAGAAGGTCCTGTTGTGAAATATCAGATTCTAAAGGAGTAAAATCTAATTGAGTGACAGAGGATCGGTGAATGCCTGAAAGGAACTGAGAGATATTAGATTCCAAGGGTATGATTTCAGGTGTGTATAGTATTTTATAGAAAAGAAGAAATTTGTTTAATATTTCTGAGTCTTTAAACGGTGACGTATTTTGCTCATCCATAATAGAGTCAATATCAAACTTATTATGCTTAATTTTTAAATAATTTGCTAAGAGTTTGCCGGCCTTATTCTGGCCGCCATAAAACTTTGCACTGGATTTTAACAAATAAAGTGAGGCATTATCAGTCGATTCCTTATTGAATTGAAACTTTGCCTTAACAAGTTGAGACAGACAATGTTTGGATTTCGACGAATCATAGGAATGCTCCAATCTCTTTATCTCAGCCAAAAGATCTTTTGTTACTTTGCGTGAAATTTTGCGTTTTCTGGAAACAAAACCAATAATAAAATCTCTGGCGGCTGCTTTAAATGCATCCCAAATTACGGCGAAGGGTAGAGTATCAGTTTGGTTTAAGGAGAAATATTAATTAAAGAAGGAAACAAAAGAAGGGTTAAACTTTGGGTCTAAAAGGAGTGAGTTATTAAAACGCCATCTCTTAGGTATATTGAATTTTGGAGCTATATCCAATTGAATGTAAATGGGAGCATGATTAGATATTAGACTGGACCAAATGTCAGCATTTCTCAATGATTGGGAAATAATGTGTGAGACAAAAAAGTGATCGATTTGAGATTGGGTTTGGTGAACTGGGGAGTAATATGTATATTCCCTCGTGGTAGGATTGCAAATTCTCAAAGCATCTATGAGTTTATATTGCTGAGTAGTCTGAATAAATAATTTATGTGTTTTGTGTGGTTTAAAAGAAACCGGCGAGTTGTGATCTATAAAGGGATCAACTACTTGACTGCAATCTCCAGCAAGGATGAAATTATCATCAATACAAGATGAGATTTGTTGGGATAGAGATTTCTAAAACAAGGGGTCACCGTTAGTGGGAGCATAGATATTAAATAAAGAAACTGGAGCACCCCCAATTTGCAGTTTAGTGTACAACCATCTTCCACCTTCATCAGAGAGATGAGAAAGCAGCTTAACAGAAATAGATTTATGACAGAGAGTCATTACACCATTGCGTTTACCATCACCTGGTGAGAAAAAAACTTCCCCAACCCAACCCTTTTACAATTTCAAAGATTCAGTTGCCGTTAAGTGAGATTCTTGTAAAAGAGCAATATCGGCTCCCAATTCAGATAGATGTGGTAAAACACGTTGTCGCTTAATGGGAGAATTCAGGCCTATGACATTCCACAATACAATTTTCAAAGACAACAATGAAACAACAAACAGATGAAGACCTAGACAAACTATCAAAGAGCAGAGGACGGAATATATATCAACCCAACCATGTGAGCATAAATTATGGCGATAAAAAGAATTTAAGGAGAATGAATACAAATTTGAGTGTGAAACAATGAACCAGAAAAAGAAGAGGAGAGACAGAAAGTAAAAAATGAAGTAAAGCAAAGAAAGAAAAGGAGAAGAGAGAGGAACAACAATAAAAAAGATAGAACATACCTAAGCCTAAGGAAAAACATAGATGCTTCTAATATCGAAAACACAAATATCATTAACAAAAATATAGTAAACATTAAATAAAGCTCTAAAACAAAAAAATACCCAAAACAAATATATAGGTCACACTATTATCAAAAAAAAAAAAATATTGACACCTTAATAATAATTAAAAATTACCAAATAAATAAAATAACTAACAAGAATAACATTACCCACACACACATTATAAAATAACTAAAATCCACCAATACACAACAATTAACCTTACTATCATTAGAAAATGTATTAAAATAAACATTTTAAATAAATAAAAATGTACATTTCATATACTAATCATATTATTAATTTAATGATAAAACACTTACATATTACTAAATATTAACATAGAACAAAAGATACCATAATTAAACATTAATTGGAGTTTTCCAAATAAGGAAACAACTGCCAAAACAATTAAAACCCACGCTTTCAAAACCAATCAAATCCAACTACAAACCAAATCAACCAATAAAGATCCAACATTAATTAAATAAACACTATATGAACGAATCAAAAATAAAGATTAATCTGCATTATAAATACCAGCAAATACCGAAGCAAGCAGAAACTCAGTCAGACTTCTACCAGATCGGACTTTCAGACTTAAACCTTCAATTACAACTTTAAAAGTAAGTAAAAAAGACAGCCTGTTTTAATACATTACAATGTACAACCAAACTAGAGTTAAAAAAAATAACTAATCCTCTTACAAACAAGGGGGGTTATTAGGATGGCGGGCAGACTTCAGTCCGCCCACCACCCTAGCGGTGCTGGGACTGGCTGCCAGATATGCGGTGGTCCTGCACCGCTAATTAGGATGTCTCCGCCACCCTGGCGGTCGCATTCCGCTATTTTGACATTGCGGCGGGTGCTGCTGTAAGCAAGACCTGCCACAGTGCCAAAGAGGCATGTTGTGCATTGCCATGCACAACGTGGCAGGCACCGAGCGGTGCCTGCCACCTTGTGCATGGCAATGAAGGGGTGTATCGTAGGAAACCCTCAAGTGCAGCCCCCCACCTCCCACCCCCCCCCCCGGGGGCCAGCAACGGGCCCCCAAAGCAATTTACCGCCAGCCTTTCCATGCCGCCATGGAAAGGCCTGTGAAACCCAGCATCCTAATATGGATGGCGGTGCCTGCTAGGCACCGCCACCATGTTAAGGCCCCAGTCCGCCCGGCCGGCAATCGCAATGATTGCCGACCGGCGGAAAAGCGGCGGGGGTGAATCGGGTGGAGATGGCAGGTGGATCGCTACTGCCTGGCTGGCGATGGCGATCCGCCCGCCATCCTAATGACCCCTATGTCTCCTCCACAGATGATGCCAACAGCATTCAACTACCTACAGACAACAGTATTAATTTTCAACATATTAATTGAAAATGCACCAAATATTATTCCAATGCATGTTATGGTAGGGCAACAACAAGGGAAACTGCTGTTGTACATGTGAAAGAGCATAACCACCCCCCTAACGTAGCAGAAATAGAAGTGAGAGATGTCTTAGAAAATATCAAAGAAGCTAGTACTAGCTCCAGAAACCCACCAAAGAAATACCGAAAGACATCCTACCCCATGTTCCAGAACATGTAACTGGGCAATTGCCCTTCATCCAAATGTTAAAATGACTAATTAGTAGAGCTAAAAAAGCTACAAGTGATACCCGACCTGCCCCCAAAACATTCAATGAAGCTCATATACCACCTAAACTAACTGTAACCTATAATAAAGGAGAATTCCTTCTTTAGGACAATAAATCTAATGAGAAACGAATCCTTATGTTTGCAACTCCCACAAACCTACTTAAACGTCAACGCTGTGAAGCATGGATGATGGATGGGGCATTTAAAATATGTCCCAAACCAAAGTTATACACAATCCATGGGCAATACCGAAATAGCAAAATATCCTTTATTTATGCACTCTTGCCCAACAAACAAACAACAACCTATGTAAAGATGCTAACAAAAATAAAGCAAGAGACTAATAACTACTACCCTCAACAAATTATCATTGACTACGAACAGTCAATGATACAAGCCATCCTAAAAAATTACCCTCACACAGCAATACAAGGTTGCTATTGTCATTTCAACCAAAGTATATAGAGACACCGCCAAAAATCTATTCTTAGGGACTCATTACAATGTCAGGCAGAAAGCCTCCTTCCGACAGTTGGAATCTTCCCAACTGCGTCGGAGCCCTTCCGATTGACTCGGTCGGTTTACATGCTGATCGCCAGATTACGATGTTCGAGGTCGGAACATAAACCGCCCGGTCATTCCATCTTGGTTCCGGCTGACTTCCGGAGTATTCCTGTCAGTTGGAACTGTACCGTAACCCCCTATGGACGACGTTTCTGCTGTTGGGATTATGATGTCGGTTTCCAACAGCCTTTCTGAGCCGGCCTTCCCGACATGGAAAGGCTGTTGGAAAGTGACTTTGCGGGCCCCTGGCGGTGCTCCATAGCCCCCACGGTCTATGGTTGGTGGCCAAGGGGTTACCTAGGGTACCCCCTGTAAAACCCTGCACTGTGTGGCAGGCACCATGGGGTACCTGCCACAGGGTGCAGGGTTTCACACACACACACCATTTCTCCATAGGAACCTGTATTATGGCAGGTTCTCTGGCGTAACACGAGCTCCCATAGGAAACAATGGGAATTCGACTAGACAGTGTTCATCGCATCGTAATATGGCGGTCGTAACTGCCGACCACAAGTTGGTCAGTCCCAAATCCGAGTCGGTGTTGGGTGGAGGCTTTCCGTCCAACATTGCAATGAGCCCCTAAGTATAGAATATGCAACTAACAGCAGCTTTGCATATGAAATAAAAAAACTAATTGCACTAGCCGACGTCCCAGTAACAGAAGTTGCTGAACACTACAATATATTAATTGAAAGCCCCTTTTACCAAACCAATGAACAAATACTAAGTACTCTCCTCAACTATTTTGAAGACATCTGGGTAGGAAGACTACATAGGTCTGGACATAGGAGACAACCAAAATTTCACATTCCCTAGAAGAATGTGGACGACAGTACCCTTGCTCAGGAAGCAAAAACTAACAACGCAGTGGAAGGATGGCATAATGCCTTCCAATCCACAATGGGAAGAACTCAATCCGCCCTACACAAATTACTTGAATCTCTTCAAAAAGAACAAAACTACCAACAACTAAGACTAGAGAAATATGTAACAGCACTATGCCCTAAACTCAGAAAACAAGCTAAAAAAATATATGAGCACTTATAATTTAAAGTAAGGCTCTACCCAAACACTAAAGGACTAAAATACTTAGAAACCATGGCAAAATCATTCACTCACCCATACAGCCCCTCTCAGACATACTCATGAAGCCATACAGTCAGTGATTCACCCAGTCACTCATCCATGCTGAGAGTCACACACCTCCTCACCCACCCACACACACACACTCATACACCCATACAGGTACTCAGACAACCAATCAATAACCCATAGAGGCACTCATGTACCTACTCACCAACCCATACAGCCACATACATACCAACTGGCAGACTGATACATACATTCACACAGATTAGTCACTCACCCATTCATTCACTAAGACATGTCTAATCACTCACTTATACAGTCAGTCTCTCACCCATTAAATCATCCATACAGATACTCATACACCTACTTATTATTCAATACACCTTGTTATATATATATATTTAACACTCATAAATGTTTTAGAAAAACGTATAGTCACCGGATGAGCTCATCAGTGATTTCATTTGCGACATCATCAGTGCTGTCACTGACCATGTCATGAGTGATGTAATATGTGAGGAGATAAGTAATGCATTGCGGGGGGTTGAGTTATAATTAGCTCAACTAACTATAACTGCTGAATTTCTCTGGTTTTGTACGAGTGAAATGTCAGCCTAACTATAACGTCCCTGTAATCTTTGTTTTTTTCAGTGAATATCTAAGGTTTTTTTTAATCCTATTTCCTAACAATAACAGCCCTGTAAACTTTGCTTTTTTACATGAATTTTTAAGCTTTTTTTAATGGTAAATCCTAACTATAACTTACCTGTAAGTTTAGATTTTTTTCAGTGCATTTCGATGAATTTTTGAGTAGCAATGGTCTTTGCAGAATGGCCTGGAAAGGGAGTGGGGTGTCTGACCAGCTCTAGGAAATCGCTCTGAGTAGGACTTGTAGAAAGTACCAGGAGGGCTTCTTGGTCCCTAAGGTCCTTTAGGACCCAGTAAAACTTTATTACCCAACCACTAGTGTGCCAGGAGACATGTTTGCAGAGTGGTGCAGACAGGGATGTGGCCTCAGAACACCTCTTATCAAACTGACTGTGTGGAACGTGCTGGAGGTAATAAGAGGGATATTGGCCCCCAAATATCCAAGGGGACTACATCCCCCAACTAGTACTATGCCAGGAGGCATGTTTGCAGAGTGATTTAGAAAGGACGTCCTTGATGGTGCAGAGACAGAATATTGAGTAAAACATATTGAGAAGCACAAATAACGAGCCATTTATATCGTGGTCAGGAATATCGAGTTAAGGTAAGTAATATCGTTTTTAAAAATATCGAAGTGTTTAATATCATTTGCAAAAATATAGATGTTAAAAATATTGTTTTTTACTAATGTTATGTATTTTAGTATATATTTTATATGTATGTGTTATATGTTTTTTTGTGTAAGAATGGTTTGTATTTTTAATATATGTGTCAAATTTTTGGTAGTTTTTTTATTTGAATTTTGCATTTTTAGTTCCACAGCGGATTGTGGGTTTATAGGGGAATAGGGTGGGAAGTAATCTAATTATATTAAATCTATTGATTATTTTTTATTTATAAATATTTGTTTAATTAAGATGTTTTAGTATTAAATGTGTAAAGTAATGTATTATTAATTAATTAATATTTTGTTGTTTAATTAATTGGTAATTAATTATGGTAATTGTGTAATTAATTTTAGGTGAGTGTTATGTTGTTTATAGGTGTAAAGGGTGGGAAGTAATTTATTTTTAATTTATGAATTAATAATTAGTTGTTAATTAATTTTAATTAATTAATTGGTAGTTAATTATGGTAATTGTGTAATTAATTTTAGATGTGTGTTGCGGTGTTTATATGAGTAAAGGGTGGGAAGTAATTTGTAGTTAATTAATTAATATATAGTTGTTAAATGTTCATTTGATATTTATTTTGGGTAATTGTTTATTTTTGTGTGTGTTGTTTTTACTTTTAAAGGGGTAAAGGGTGGGTATTAAATGCATTTTACTTACTTTATTATTAGTTGTTAATAGTAATAATTTTTAATTTAAGTTTTTATTGTATTTTATTAATTAATAGTTGACATTTATTATTTACTTTTATATATTATTTGTAGGTTTTTGTGATATTTAATTAATATTATAATATGTGTTCTTTGTATATATTTAATATATTTGATTTTTCATTTTTTAAATATTGTTTATTTATTTTTATAATTATTTTTAATTTGTAATATTTTTTATTTTTGTTTTAAGTGTTTGAGTGTGTATAGTAATTTTTATCCCTCCGCTATCCAGCGCTTTCCCTACTGTTGCACTCACTGGAGTTGGAATAGTAATTTGTACCCCTCCGCTATCCAACAGTTTCTCTACTATTGCACTCACTGGAGTGGGAACAATAATTTTTACCCCTCTGCTATCCAACACTTTCCCTACTGTTGCACTCACCGGAGTGCCAATAAAATGTTTTACCCCTCCACTATCCAACACTTATCCTACTGTTGCATTCAGTGAAGTGGGAATAGTAATTTTTACATCTCCGCTATCCAACACTTTCCCTACTGTTGTACTCTTTGGAGTGGGAATAGTAATTTGTGCCCCTCTGCTATGCAACACTTTCTCTACTGTTGCTCTCACTGGAGTGGGAATAGTAAATGTTACCCCTTTGCTATCCAACACTTTCCCTTCTGTTGTACTCACTGGAGTTGGAATCGTAATTTTTAACCCTCCGCTATCCAACACTTTCCCGACTGTTGCACTCACTGGAGTGGGAATAGTAATGTTTACCCCTCCGCTATCCAGCACTTTCCCTACTGTTGCACTCCCTGGAGTGGGAACAGTAATTTTTACCCCTCCGCTATCCAACACTTATCCTACTGTTGCCTCTTACTGGAGTGGGTATTGTAATGTTTACCCTCTGCTATCCAACACTTTCCCTACTGTTGCACTCTTTGGAGTGGGAATAGTAATTTTTACCCTCCGCTATCCAACACTTTCCCTACTGTTGCTCAAACTGGATTGGGAATATTAATTTTTACCCTCCGCTATCCAACACTTACCCTACTTTTGCACTCACTCGAGTGGGAATAGGTATTTTTACCCCTTTGCTATACAACACTTTCCCTACTGTTTCACTGATTGTATTGTGAAATGTAAGTTTAAATGTTTTTTAATAGTGTAATGTTTTAATTTATTATAGATTTTTGTTTTTTTTATATTTTACATCATTAATATGTATTGCTATTTTTTATATTATTTTAAACTTTTAACATAAATTAAAACTAATAATAATAATACCTACAGTTTGCATTGCTGAGTGGTATAACTTACTTTGTGAATTAAACTTTGCCTTGGAAAGATACGTAGGAATGATCTTAATATATCAATGGATTGCTGTCTAATTGTACAAACACTACTAAAATTCCATTGGTATACAGTACCCTGACTACGCCTTCCTTGTACCTCTTCTGCAATAACTTCTTCTTCATTTTTATTGTGTTTGATTAATTTATAGTTGACATTTATTATTTACTTTTATATATTATTTGTAGGTTTTTGTTATAGTTAATTAATATTATAATATGTTTTCTTTGTATATATTTAATATATTTGATTTTAAATTTTTTAATTATTGTTTATTTTTATGATTATTTTTAATTTTTAATATTTTTTATTTTTGTTTTAAGTGTTTGAGTGTGAATAGTAATTTTTGTCTCTCCGCTATCCAACACTTTCCCTAATATTGCACTCACTGGAGTGGGAATAGTAATTTTTACCTCTCCGCTATCCAGAACTTTCCCTTCTGTTGTACTCACCGGAGTGGGAATAGTAATTTGTATCCCTCCGCTATCAAACACTTTCCCTACTGTTGCACTCACTGGAGTTGGAATAGTAATTTGTACCCCCCGCTATCCAACAGTTTCTCTACTGTTGCACTCACTGGAGTGGGAATAATAATTTTTACCCCTCTGCTATCCAACACTTTCCCTACTGTTGCACTCACCGGAGTGCCAATAAAATGTTTTACCCCTCCACTATCCAACACTTATCCTACTGTTGCATCCAGTAGAGTGGGAATAGTAATTTTTACCCCTCCGCTATCCAGCACATTCCCTACTGTTGCTCTCACTGGAGTGGGAATAGTAATTTTTGCCCCTCTGCTATGCAACACTTTCTCTACTGTTGCACTCACTGGAGTTGGAATCGTAATTTTTAACCCTCCGCTAGCCAACACTTTCTCTACTGTTGCACTCACTGGAGTTGGAATAGTAATGTTTACCTCTCCGCTATCCAACACTTTCCCTACTGTTGCACTCACCGGAGTGGGAACAGTAATTTTTACTCCTCCGCTATCCAACACTTATCCTACTGTTGCCTCTCACTGGAGTGGGTAATGTAATTTTTACCCCTCTGCTATCCAACACTTTCCCTACTGTTGCACTCTTTGGAGTGGGAATACTAATTTTTACCCCTCTGCTATCCAACACTTTCCCTACTGCTGCTCAAACTGGAGTGGGAATATTAATTTTTACCCCTCCACTATCCAACACTTACCCTACTTTTGCACTCACTCGAGTGGGATAGGTATTTGTACCCCTTTGCTATACAACACTTTCCCTACTGTTGCACTGATTGTATTGTGAAATTTAAGTTTAAATATTTTTTAATAGTGTAATGTTTTAATTTATTATAGATTTTTGTTTTTTATATTTTACATCATTAATATGTT
Organism: Calotriton arnoldi; assembly: GCA_963921515.1. Lineage (NCBI taxonomy): Eukaryota > Metazoa > Chordata > Amphibia > Caudata > Salamandridae > Calotriton > Calotriton arnoldi. Next base: position 57,985 of record CAWUFW010022190.1, on the reverse strand, counting down.
TTGCTATTTTTTATATTATTTTAAACTTTTAACATAAATTAAAAATAATAATAATAATACCTACAGTTTGCATTGCTGAGTGGGATAACTTATTTTGTGGTTTAAACTTTGCCTTGGAAAAATACGTAGGAATGATCTTAATATATCAATGGATTGCTGTCTAATACTACAAACACTACTAAAATTCCATTTGTATACAGTACCCTGACTACGCCTTCCTTGTACCTCTTCTGCAATAACTTCTTCTTCATTTTTATTGTGTTTTATTAATTTATAGTTGACATTTATTATTTACTTTTATATATTATTTGTAGGTTTTTGTTATATTTAATTAATTTTATAATATGTTTTTTTGTACATATTTAATATATTTGATTTTTCATTTTTTAAATATTGTTTATTTATTTTTATGATAATTTTTTAATTTTCAATATTTTTTATTTTTTATTTAAGTATATGAGTGTGAATAGTAATTTTTGTCTCGCCGCTATCCAACACTTTCCCTAATATTGCACTCACTGGAGAGGGAATAGTAATTTTTACCTCTCTGCTATCCAGAACTTTCCCTACTGTTGCACTCACCGGAGTGGGAATAGTAATTTTTATCCCTCCGCTATCCAACACTTTCCCTACTGTTGCACTCACTGGAGTTGGAATAGTAATTTTTACCCCTATGCTATCCAACAGTTTCTCTACTGTTGCACTCACTGGAGTGGGAACAATAATTTTTACCCCTCCGCTATCCAACACTTTCCCTACTGTTGCACTCACCGGAGTGCCAATAAAATGTTGTACCCCTCCACTATCCAACACTTATCCTACTGTTGCATTCAGTGGAGTGGGAATAGTAATTTTTACCCCTCCGCTATCCAACACTTTCCCTACTGTTGTACTCTTTGGAGTGGGAATTGTAATTTTTACCTCTCTGCTATGCAAAACTTTCTCTACTGTTGGTCTCACTGGAGTGGGATTAGTAAATTTTACCCCTTTGCTATCCAACACTTTCCCTTCTGTTGCACTCACTGGAGTTGGAATTGTAATTTTCACCCCTCCGCTATTCAACACTTTCCCTACTGTTGCACTCACTGGAGTGGGAATAGTAATGTTTACCCCTACGCTATCCAGCACTTTCCCTACTGTTGCACTCACTGGAGTGGGAACAGTAATTTTTACCCCTCGGCTATCCAACACTTATCCTACTGTTGCCTCTCACTGGAGTGGGTATAGTATTTTTTTACCCTCCGCTATCCAACACTTTCCCTACTGTTGCTCAAACTGGAGTGGGAATATTAATTTTTACTGCTCCGCTATCCAACACTTACCCTACTTTTGCACTCACTGGAGTGCAAATAGGTATTTTTACCCCTTTGCTATACAACACTTTCCCTACTGTTGCAGTGATTGTATTGTGAAATTGAAGTTTAAATATTTTGTAATAGTGTAATGTTTTAATTTATTATAGATTTTAGTTTTTTTCTATTTTACATCATTAATATGTATTGCTATTTTTTATATTATTTTAAACTTTTAACATAAATTAAAAATAATAATAATAATACCTACAGTTTGCAATGATGAGTGGTATAACTTATTTTGTGGTTTAAACTTTGCCTTGGAAAGATACGTAGGAATGATCTTAATATATCAATGGACTGCTGTCTAATACTACAAACACTACTAAAATTCCATTTGTATACAGTACCCTGACTCCGCCTTCCTTGTACCTCTTCTGCAATAACTTCTTCATTTCTTGGTACCATCACCTCTTTTGCTATACGACTACCATTCTTCATTTCATAACATCCTCCTCTTTAATCAATAGCATGAACTAATTTGTTATCCTGATGTTACCTTTCTTCATTAAAGAAAGGCTCTGTACAAGAAGTTTATATCCATTCTCCACTAAAAATTGCACAACAGTTACTTCTATTCACTAATCTTTTCTTCTGGTTTTGTCTCCTCATGCACAACACTATTTTGTCAAGAGTCTTCATTCTATTTAGAATCAAAATGAAAAGCTTCCTCTTCAAAGCAAAGGCTTTAGCAACTACTCTCTCTACTTGTTCTTTCTGTTTCACTGCATCTCTCCTTCTTCTACACTTTTTTTAAATTTAACGGAAAGCAAAAGCAGGAATTCAATAGCCACCACCACATTAAAAAATGATAACTATATAATTAATTCTAACGATCACAGTAGATAAGTCACTATGTAAATACCTCTATAAAAGCAGTTATAAGAATCTCAATATAATATAATGTGTATTAAGGATTCACTGACATTTTTGAAAAATATTTTCACCTATATTCGTAACTACGTTAATAGCTGCAACATCCCTGCGACAATACATGGGGTGGCCGCGCCGGCGGTAACGATGTTGTCGCAAATATGGCATGCAATAAAAAAAAAAAAAATTGGACACAATGGGGCCGATTCCGATCTCGGTCGGAGGCGCACCCAATACTATTCGGTCGGGAAAAAGCCATGCGAAAGCCAGTTTCCCGACCGATCCGTACAGCACACCGAACGAGCAAGTACAATGCGCACAACAGCAAAAATCCCGGCCGAGCCGTACTCACCCAAACCAGGTCCTGTTCTCCGACCGAGGCGAATCCGGAAACGCCGAATCGAGTCGCACGGAAGGGAAAATGCAGCCCCGTCCTGCCGGACAAGTACGATGCGCTTTCCGTACGCGCCGAACCCGTCGCTACGCACGGCACGTCAAAGCATCCGGGAGAGGCGCACATAAGCTCCGAATCGCGCCACAACACGATCCACGGCTACGAGACAAACACAGCACCGACGAGGACGACGCGAAGCGACGAGGACGAAGCCAAGCGACGAGGACGACGCGAAGCAACGAGAAGGACGAACGACACGAACCAACCATGAATCCCTTCGTCCCGATCATACCAATATTCTACATCTACTACCGGAACAGGCACGGACGCGTACGGCGCAGAAGGTAAGTCAGACACCAACCACAAAACACATACAACACGTACACGACACATCACACACATACACTGGGAATCTGAATATACTTACACCAGCAACAGCAGCACCATAGGGGCGGGATGCCCATCACCAATGCCACATATGCACACAGGGGCCTGAATGCGCGCCACCACCCCAACCCAGGGGGCTGGATGCCTACCACTACTACCACCCTTAGCCAGGGGGCAGGATGCCCACCACTACTACCACCCTTAGCCAGGGGGCAGGAAGCCTACCACTACTAACACCCTCACCCACGGGGGCAGGATGCCTACCACTACTACCACCCTTAGCCAGGGGGCAGGAAGCCTACCACTACTACCACCCTTAGCCAGGGTGGCAGGATGCCCACCACTACTACCACCCTTAGCCAGGGGGCTGGATGCCTACCACCACCCTTAGCCAGGGGGCTGGATGCCTACCACTACTACCACCCCACCCAGGGGGCAGGATGCCTACCACTACTACCACCCTCACCCAGGGGGGCAGGATGCCCACCACTACTACCACCCTCACCCAGGGGGCAGGATGCCCACCACTACTACCACCCTTAGCCAGGGGGCAGGATGCCTACCACTACTACCACCCTCACCCAGGGGGGCAGGATGCCCACCACTACTACCACCCTTAGCCAGGGGGCAGGATGCCCACCACTACTACCACCCTTAGCCAGGGGGCTGGATGCCTACCACCACCCTTAGCCAGGGGGCTGGATGCCTACCACTACTACCACCCCACCCAGGGGGCAGGATGCCTACCACTACTACCACCCTCACCCAGGGGGGCAGGATGCCCACCACTACTACTACCCTCACCCAGGGGGGCAGGATGCCCACCACTACTACCACCCTTAGCCAGGGGGCAGGATGCCTACCACTACTACCACCCTCACCCAGGGGGGCAGGATGCCCACCACTACTACCACCCTTAGCCAGGGGGCTGGATGCCTACCACTACTACCACCCTCAACCAGGGGGGCAGGATGCCTACCACTACTACCACCCTTAGCCAGGGGGCAGGATGCCCACCACTACTACCACCCTTAGCCAGGGGGGCTGGATGCCTACCACCACCCTTAGCCAGGGGGCTGGATGCCTACCACTACGACCACCCCCACCCAGGGGGCAGGATGCCTACCACTACTACCACCCTCACCCAGGGGGGCAGGATGCCCACCACTACTACCACCCTTAGCCAGGGGGCTGGATGCCTACCACTACTACCACCCTCAACCAGGGGGGCAGGATGCCTACCACTACTACCACCCTCACCCAGGGGGGCAGGATGCCCACCACTACTACCACCCTTAGCCAGGGGGGCTGGATGCCTACCACCACCCTTAGCCAGGGGGCTGGATGCCTACCACTACTACCACCCTCAACCAGGGGGCAGGATGCCTACCACTACTACCACCCTCACCCAGGGGGGCAGGATGCCCACCACTACTACCACCCTTAGCCAGGGGGTGCCAGATGCCCACCACTACCACCCTTAGCCAGGGGGCAGGATGCCCACCACTACTACCACCCTTAGCCAGGGGGGCTGGATGCCTACCACTACTACCACCCCACCCAGGGGGCAGGATGCCTACCACTACTACCACCCTCACCCAGGGGGCAGGATGCCCACCACTACTACCACCCTTAGCCAGGGGGGCTGGATGCCTACCACTACTACCACCCTCAACCAGGGGGGCAGGATGCCTACCACTACTACCACCCTCACCCAGGGGGGCAGGATGCCCACCACTACTACCACCCTTAGCCAGGGGGGCTGGATGCCTACCACCACCCTTAGCCAGGGGGCTGGATGCCTACCACTACTACCACCCTCAACCAGGGGGCAGGATGCCTACCACTACTACCACCCTCACCCAGGGGGCAGGATGCCCACCACTACTACCACCCTTAGCCAGGGGGTGCCAGATGCCCACCACTACCACCCTTAGCCAGGGGGCAGGATGCCCACCACTACTACCACCCTTAGCCAGGGGGGCTGGATGCCTACCACCACCCTTAGCCAGTGGGGGCTGGATGCCTACCACTACTACCACCCTCAACCAGGGGGGCAGGATGCCTACCACTACTACCACCCTCACCCAGGGGGGCAGGATGCCCACCACTACTACCACCCTTAGCCAGGGGGCAGGATGCCCACCACTACTACCACCCCCACCCAGGGGGCAGGATGCCTACCACTACTACCACCCTCACCCAGGGGGCAGGATGCCCACCACTACTACCACCCTTAGCCAGGGGGCAGGATGCCCACCACTACTACCACCCTCACCCAGGGGGGCAGGATGCCCACCACTACTACCACCCTTAGCCAGGGGGGCTGGATGCCTACCACCACCCTTAGCCAGGGGGGCTGGATGCCTACCACTACTACCACCCCCACCCAGGGGGCAGGATGCCTACCACTACTACCACCCTCACCCAGGGGGCAGGATGCCCACCACTACTACCACCCTTAGCCAGGGGGCAGGATGCCCACCACTACTACCACCCCCACCCAGGGGGCAGGATGCCCACCACTACTACCACCCTTAGCCAGGGGGGCTGGATGCCTACCACTACTACCACCCCCACTCATAGGATGGACAATGCATGACACAACAAGCACACCACAACCTAGGGAATGCAAGATTAAGACATCCCCCCACCACCATGACAAGCGTGTGAGCAGGCTGTGTCAAATGCCTACAACACCGAACATGACATTGAACATACAATGTGACCCCCTAGCACATGTGCCACACATATATGTGTGTGGCACCCACAATGCAAGCAGCCCATGACCATTGTGGCAATGGGGTCTAAACCCCCATCATCACAGTAACCAAAAGGCAAGTGTGGGGTCCATAGCTGAAGCACATTTTGACCATTGTGGCAATGGGGTCTAAACCCCCATCATCACAGTGACCAAAAGGTAAGTGTGGGGTCCATAGCTGAAGCACAGTTTGACCATTGTGGCAATGGGGTCTAAACCCCCATCATCACAGTGACCAAAAGGCAAGTGTGGGGTCCATAGCTGAAGCACATTTTGACCATTGTGGCAATGGGGTCTACACCCTCATCATCACAGTGACCAAAAGGTAATTGTTGACAAAGAAAGAGCTGCAACTGCCAAACTGCATGGATCATTCCTGGTCACAGAACCAAAAACTCATCTGTGGCAAAGTAGTGTATGTGTCCCATTGCAACATAAATTGGGGGAGCCAAATACTGCAGTGCAAATGAAACATTCCTTTGGCCATGTGCAGACAAACAACACCCATGGTGGCTGAGACCGTCAACAGTCATCAATGACACAATGACAGAAGTGACCATCAGAATGCAGAACCACATATTTGCACCAATGGGCACACAAATGCAGATACCCTGTGGAGACAGCAGATGTGAGGTGAACAGATACCATACCATGGCAGCAATGGGACACACAAACCATGATCACTGTGCTGACCGATGACCTAGGAGTCCCAGGGACAGCAGGGGAAACACACCAAACAACATACAGCCAATGGCACACCCAAGATATGCCAATGCAGTGGTGCAGATGCACAAACACAAACAGGCAGACCAACACTGTCATCATACACAGCAGGTGAGGGGTGGGGGTGCCATTGTCCCCAGGCAACAACACAACACATGAGGAGAGCTGAATACCAATCATACAGATGTGCATACACTGCCACACTAAGGTAACTCATGGATCCAAATCCCCTATGTGGGCAAGCAGGCATTGACAGGTGAGAGGGAGCACAAAACACACATGTCACACAGGCACGTAGGAACAACAACTGACACAGCAAGTCACAGACACACCACAGCACCACCCCCAGGGCCCCCACAATGTGGTGACCCTGGGCTGAAGAAAAATACCACTGTGATGACAAAGCTAAATGTCGTTCACACTGTGAACCACAGTCAGGTGTCCTGAGCAACTAACTACCATCACACCTACACAAGCACAAATCAATCAGCATGGCCAGTAAGCCAAGGCCAACATGGAGGCAGGGGACTAGCCGGGCAACAACTCTCATCTGCACACACTCAACACCACACCCCTCGACCTCCAACAATGTGCAGCAGTGAAGTACACATGCACTGGTGACATTGCACATGCACCCATTACTATTCCAGGGTGGTGGGTGGGAACCAAGGTGTAGAAACACATCACACATGGACACTCAACAAGACTCCTGAATGTCTGACACACTGCACACTACGCTGTACATGGACATGACGGCAATACCACACCGACCAATGGGATCCCAGCCACAGTCACACACCAATGAAGAAGCCAAGGTCACCCACAAAGAACACACATAGACAACAACCAACATTGCAGCCCGGACCCTAAGGAGTGCCAGCAGTCACACACACAACGTGTCACAATCACTGAAAGATAACACAAACTGGAAATCACATGACAGGGGCAAACAACAAGTGCCAAAGGGAAACCTGACTGTGACCCATCTGCGTCAGCACACAAACTCTGCCCTGACAGCAAACACACCTATGGGTGACACCCTGATGACCAGTAATGTGCCATGCACCCACATCACAGAGAACACAGGGAGAAGACTTTGGGGGAACATAGCTCAAGTCAGCAAGCATCACAAACAGGTACAACACTAGGGATCACAGCATGCGCAGATGAATGGAAGTGAACACACAGACATGCACATACAACACACACCTTGGGCGCAGGCAATGTCACACGTGTACACACTGCCATGAGGGGACTCCACTCCTGTGTGAGGAAAGCTGTGCCATATGTTGCCTCAGTAGGGCCCCATCATGTCAGCTGAGCACTTGGTCACACAATCAACAATTAGCACCAAATGAGGGCTCCCATCACATCAGCCTGGTCATGGATGTGCCAACGGAATCATCAGCACAGATCCAACACACTTGTATAGCAATGTTGCACTGACTACACGGATGAGTCCCTCCCCATTGATGCCCAAACCTGCATGTCCACTGGAGATGGCAACACGGTCAGGGAAGTAGACAAATGCAACGATGGCAGGCACAACAGATGTGCAGGGGTGGAAGCCACAGATGTGAAATTGCCAATGTAAGTAGGAAACCCATTGCCAAATACTGAACACATGACACCCTCAGATGCTGCTATTGATGACATGGATACACCACATGATAGGACACATTCCCCTGGACCACATGGGTTCCTGCACAGTAACACTTCATAATCATGAGACCAGATATCACCATCACTGCAGCAAGGGCATGGTTAGCTGCACCAACAACATGTACATCTGAAGCATGAGCACTAGAGAAAAGAAAGTTGCTTTATTCAGCATATGTGTTGAGGCCAAACGAAGTCCTGAAAAAGAGCAAAGGCCAATGGCCAGTCCATTGTCAAAGTTCAAACAGGGTGACACTGGCAGATGTCACCCTACGCATGCCTGCACAATACCAGGGACAATCCACTAGGAGGGGCAACCGGGGGCAGGCCAGGCACCGCAGGGACAGGATCAGGGCTCACCAGGGGGAGTCAGGGAAGGGGTGGTGGGTGCTGGAGAGCCACTGACAACTGCAGTGGAGGTGTCTGACATGGTGTGTGCCGGCACAACTGGGGGCATGACACAGATGTCGTGGGTGCCGGCACAACTGCAGTGGACCCTGCAGATGGGGTGGACAGGTCCGCCACTGCAGTGCCCAAGTCAGACAGGGCGGTAGTGGACTCCACTGCAGTGCCTACCTCCAGGGGAGGAGAATGGGGAACAGGCAAGGTGTGTTGGACAGAGGGGGAGGACACCCTCACCACATCAGTGGCACAGACAAGCGCAGCGGGGGGTGTGGTGCTGGGAGAGCAAGTGGCAGGGGGAGAAGGCCGGAGCATCTTGGGGATGGTATATCTGTGGGTGGGGGAACCTGGGGCAGGGTGTGGTGGGGGCACCTGTGCAGTGGGGGCCTGAGGGATGGAGGACGGAGACCTTGTGCCTGAGCTGCAGGGCGGTGGCGGGGTCTTGCTCTTAGCACTCCGGGGGACTTGCGGGTGGGGGCCTCAGTCCGTCTGCGCCTGGGGGAGGGTGTCCGGGGGCGAGGGGCACTCTGCTCCGTGTGGGTGGGCTTCCTCTTCCCCCGGGATGCTGGAGCAGCTTCATCGGTGGGGAAGAGGCCGAGGTCACAGAGGAAGAGCTGCTGTGACTTTGGGGTTGCAGGTGAGGCAAGGGAGGGTGCTTTGGAGGGAGAGGGAACTGAGGACTGCGCAGTGCATGTGGATGCGTGTGTGTGTTCCAGGGCCCCATCCCCTGTGAGTCTGGCTGCAGTCCCCTGAATGTGCTTGCGTGTGCGTTTTGTCATTGGCGTGTGTGTCAGTGTGCTGGATGTGTGTGTGCTGGTGTGTGCCAGTGTGTGTGTGCCTGGGATGGGTAAGGTGCTGGGGAGTGTGGATGGAGCAGAGGCAGGAGGGGTGAGGGACCGTTTGAGGAGGGACACTGCTGCCGTCAGGGAGGAGTCCATGGACCTATTGCCCCTCTGTAGGTCAGACATGCCCGATGAGATGCCCTCCATGAACGACACCAGCTGAGTCAACAGCGCGGTGTGCGCATGGAGGACACTCAGCATGGCTGTCTGCCCTACATGGAGCTGGCGAAGGAGGTACACAGACTCCTCACTCAGGGCAGCAGGGGACACAGGGGCAGGGGGTGCGGTGCCTGGCCCAAAGGAGACACGCTCCCGGACATGGGAGCCTCCACGGACCTGGGGAATGGGAGCCGATGGGAGGGCGGTGGTGGTGCTGGTGGTGGCGGGGACAGCAACACTAGCTGGGGTGTGGTGGCTGCTGACACCCGCCTCCACAAGGGAGTCATCCTCCGAGTTGCTCTGGTCCTCAGCTGAGGTGGATGCTGCTGAGGACTCCTCGGTGTGGCTCCCCTCGCCCTCCGTGCCACTGGGTCCCTCCGACCACTCCTCGGCTGCTGACCCAGTCTGGCTCTCCGGCTCCTCCTGGTCCGTGGAGCTGTCCCCTTCCGTGGCCGTGGATGTATCTGCAAACAATGGGGAAACAGACAGACATCAGTCACCTGCACATAACGCACACACCACTGTGAGCACAGCACATCACAGAGCAAGCCCTGGCATCATTAGTTGTACATTGCTAAAAGTGCATTAATTGAACAGGAGAAGTCAATTGTCAGTCTGATGCCAAGCATGGCACTCACATCCCACATGGCCTTGCACCCATCTGTCTGGTGTCTGTTGGATTGCAACACCCCAGTGTTGACACATGCACCAAGTACACAGTAGTTGGACAGTGCAGAGGACACAGTGTGGACACATCACAGCTCTTGCCACTGAGTCAGTACAGGTTTACGGATGTAAGGGATGCCCAGAGTCAAATAGGAAATGCATGTGATGCATACCAGCGACAGACACCATGATGCACCCATGTCCTGATAGCCATCGCCACTATGGTGTGCATGTAGCACATGTCACTCCCCTGCAGGATCACCAATCAGTAGACACATGCCATGGCGGAGGCATGACTGCAAAGTCATACATCACTGTCTCAGTGATGTATGACTTTGCAGCCAGACAACAACACTCTGCACTGTGTCACAATAGTAGGTCATGGGGAATGCAAGTCCTGGAGCTGCACAAGTGCACATGTACATCCCCCACAACACATCCTCTTAACCCTCATCTGTCCAGGTCATACCTATTGGACATATGGGAGACCTGTGACACTACCCTCTGAACCTGAGCCCCTCACACTCTGCTGTGCATGGGGAACAGCTGCCTGAACTTCACATTTACATGCCCCAGTCTGCATGGGCAGCTGATCAGACACCTATGTGTCACACAAGTATCGTCTCCTATGGTCACATCTCCAGTGGCATGCTGAGCCCCTACCAAGAAACTCCACAGCAGTCCTGGCGACTAATCCACAGCACACTGACACAGAGGCAGACACCTGAGGGGCAAATCACTGTGCACAATGTGTCCTCTGATACACGGGAGTGGGAGTACAGAGTGTATTGTATGGCCTGGAGTAGGCATGACTGTCCAGCCCCACATGAATGAGGGATGAGCCCTGGACTGTAGGCAGCTGGCTAAGTATGTGTGACACACGTCATATACATACTCCTGGGGCCCAAACATTGTTCCCACCCGCAGCATGGGTGTGTGCCAGGTACCCCAGCCACATGTGGTGGATCAGCTCAGCAATTGGACCACAGATCAAAGTAACACGCTGAATACATGTCAGAATACAGGCATTGTGTAAGCAATGGACCCACCCATGATGCCCACCACAGAGTCAGGGAAACAGATGCTATCTCCCACCTTGAGTCAAGCAAACTGCAAGGACACAGTCCTAAGTGACAGAATTCCCTGCATGTAAGGGCCACACCTGGGTATCAGATGAGGAGTGGGCAGTGCACAATAGAGGGACATGGCTCCTGGACAACATGACTGCTGTACTGTGGCAGTTCAACCTGGCCCGAGGAGGGCACATAACATGTTAGACAGAGTACACAGTGCAGTCTTTGACTCACCCCCTCCTTGCTGCTCTCTGGCCTTCAGCTGCCCATCCAGGTCTGGAAAGACCACCGCCAGGATCCTGAGCATGTGGGGGTCAGGGTCCGTGTTCCGCCCCTCCTGCGAGGAGGCGACAGCTTCAGCTGGACCCGTGCAATCCTCCGGGTCCAGCCCCGAAGGTCCTGCCACCTCTTTTGGCAGTTGCGGATCCGGCGCTTGTAGACCCCCACGGACCGGACAGCCCGGACGATGTCCTTCCAGATCTCATGCTTCCGATGGGCAGAAGCCTGTCAGGATGACAAAGTGATAAGGACATTACTACACATGCAACATATCCGTGCATGACACAGTTGCATATACATGTCGCAATCACAGGGGCACATGGTGTACCCAGGCAGTGCACGGCTGCCCATGGACAGTTTTCCAGAAGTCACTACATGGTATCATAGCATGGGGAGTAAAACCCTGTTCAGAAGCACTGTCACTGCACCATACCTGTCCAGTGCAAGTCACTACACACTATGGGGGGTGACAACTACTCAGTGAGCCTGCTAGCCAGTGGTGTGCTGACTCTCAGCCTTGCTAGTCAGACAAAATGCACATTCAGAAAGGCAGTGCACAGAACACTCACCTGCTCCCCTGGTGTCCCATACAGCTTGCTGTACTGTGGAAGTAGGCTGTCCAGCAGGGCCTGGTTCTCTTCAAGGCTGAAGGCTGGGGCTCTCTCCACAGTACGTGCCATTGCAGGGTCCAGAGGGGCAGAGACAGCAGCAGTGCAGTGGCAGATGTCGTCCTGGAGCATGTAGTGCAGGCAAGTGGGCTCTCAGGGGAACATGCAGCAATATATATGTGCTGGAGAGGCAGATACTGTCCCTTGTGTCCAAAGTGATAGGTCCAAGTCGTTTGCATCTTCTGAATCTGGCCAATCCATGGAATAGCAGCACCAAAACACGCCCACAGCATCCTTCAAATCTTCAACTTCATGACATACATTATTTTGCAACATTGTTGTGGGTGACCAACTGATTTTCCAGCAACCGACTCGTTCGAATATTCAAAAACGCGTCCGTTGCCAGGCAAGCCCATTGTCAATGGGTGCGCACCGATCGGTCCATTGCTGTTCAACGCGCACAGGGGTACAACGCGTACCCGCACACATTGAATGCAATGGGCCGGCCGGAGGCACCGATCGGTCCATTGCTGTTCAACGCGCACAGGGGTACAACGCGTACCCGCACACATTGAAAGCAATGGGCCGGCCGGAGGCACCGATCGGTCCATTGCTGTTCAACGCGCACAGGGGTACAACGCGTACCCGCACACATTGAATGCAATGGGCCGGCCGGAGGCACCGATCGGTCCATTGCAGTACAACGCGCACAGGGGTACAACGCGTACCCGCACACATTGAATGCAATGGGCCGGCCGGAGGCACCGATCGGTCCATTGCTGTTCAACGCGCACAGGGGTACAACGCGTACCCGCACACATTGAATGCAATGGGCCGGCCGGAGGCACCGATCGGTCCATTGCAGTACAACGCGCACAGGGGTACAACGCGTACCCGCACACATTGAATGCAATGGGCCGGCCGGAGGCACCGATCGGTCCATTGCAGTACAACGCGCACAGGGGTACAACGCGTACCCGCACACATTGAATGTAATGGGCCGGCCGGAGGCACCGATCGGTCCATTGCTGTTCAACGCGCACAGGGGTACAACGCGTACCGCGCACATTGAATGCAATGGGCCGGCCGGAGGCACCGATCGGTCCATTGCTGTTCAACGCGCACAGGGGTACAACGCGTACCCGCACACATTGAATGCAATGGGCCGGCCGGAGGCACCGATCGGTCCATTGCTGTTCAACGCGCACAGGGGTACAACGCGTACCCGCACACATTGAATGCAATGGGCCGGCCGGAGGCACCGATCGGTCCATTGCAGTACAACGCGCACAGGGGTACAACGCGTACCCGCACACATTGAATGCAATGGGCCGGCCGGAGGCACCGATCGGTCCATTGCTGTTCAACGCGCACAGGGGTACAACGCGTACCAGCACACATTGAATGCAATGGGCCGGCCGGAGGCACCGATCGGTCCATTGCAGTACAACGCATCACTGTACATGTGACTGGCATATGTCAGCATGCCTGTCTCAGATGGACATATGCCAGCCACAGATAGCTCCCAGGGAGTGAGGGGCACACCTACATCACGACAGCCTGTCCAAACCTTATCATAAGGCATGTAAGGCTGCATTTCCTATTGTGTGTATGTTGGTGTACATGTTGTCCTGTGGGTGTCACCTGTGGGCAGCCACCCCCAGGCTGTGCACGTGTTCATGGGGACAGGATCATGGGTGTTACGTGTACGTGACCACTGTGATGTGCAACTGTTCATATCTGTGCATGTGCCATGGTCACATTTCACAGTGGTGTTTGTGTATGTCATGTCACATACCCCGTGAGTCCCATGTGGGACGGTATGTTTGAGCCAGGGTGTCCCAGTGGCACAATAGTGATGGCCCTCCACAGTCTTTGTGCATGTAGTGTTTACAATGTCTCTGATTTCATGTGCACAATGGGAGACAGTCTCCACATCCACGTTGTGTGTGCATGGACTCTGATGTTGTGCGTGTGTGTCACAGACGTCCATGGCTCTCCTGCCATGGCAAGTGTGGCCACTACCTGTGGGGGTCATGTTTGTTTTGTTGTGGTGTACACATGATACTCCAGGTGATGCCAGTGTCCATGTGGCATTACAGGGTCCCTGGGAATGTGCCTGTCGTTGAGCTGTGGTGCCTGGGGCACATCTGTCCTCACATGTCACTGGGGGTGACTGTGACACAGCATCATGATATCCAATGGGCCAACCTGGGACAAATTGATGCCACCTGTAGGACCGTGTTGACAGATGTTGGCCATGTATGTACCATAAATGTCGTTCCGGTACTGCACACTTCATGTAGTTGTGCCTCATGATGATGTATGTTGGGATCTTGAGTGTGTTCAATGCCGCATATGTGGGGTGACTGACGATCTTGCTTACTTCTCCTCTGCACTGCAGGGCTCCTGCTGTCCATCGGCCATTCCCAGACCTGGCAACGATGGTGGAACGGGACAGCATCCGACGGTACCGCTTCACCAGGCAGCTGATTGAGGATTTGGCAGTGCAGTTGTCCCCACATTTGCAGCCTGGCCGGCCGTATCCTACAGCGCTGACCCCCAAGGTGAAGGTGATGGCAGCCCTACACTTCTTTGCCACCGGTACCTTCCAACATACTGTGGCGTCTGCTGGTGGGATGTCACAGACCATGTTCAGCCGTGTGCTCCGCGATGTTTTGGCGGCAATGTTGCTCTTCCTGAACCGGTACATCTATTTCCCTAGACTGCGACGACTCACTGACGTGAAGAGTGACTTTTATGCCCTGGGGAGGATGCCGCATGTCATTGGCTCCATTGATGGGACACATGTGGCTTTGGTACCACCACAGGCCCAGGAGCAGGCCTACAGGAACCGCAAGCACTACCACTCGGTCAATGCACTGGTGGTGTGTCTTGCAGACATGACCATCACACACGTGTGTGCCCGTTTCCCTGGTTCAGCACACGATGCCTTTGTGATGAGGAGTAGTCGCATCCCCAGGTTGATGGCACAGATGCAGAACCAGCGTGCCTGGCTTGTCGGTGTGTACTGACTTTGTGCCATTGTGTGTGATCTGATCTGTAGTATTCCGCCCACTTTTCCAAGTCAGCTGATGTGCACTTGTCTGTCCGTAGGTGACTTGGGATACCCCAACATGCCGTGGTTGCTGACACCCCTCAGGAACCCTGTGACACCTGCCCAGATGCGCTACAATGAGGCACATGGTCGGACCAGGAGAGTGATTGAGCGGACCTTTGGTCTCCTGAAGAGCCGCTTCCGCTGCCTGGACAAGACCGGAGGGTCCCTCCCATATGCCCCTGCGAAAGTGTGCAAGATTATCATCGTCTGCTGCATGCTCCACAACCTGGCAGTGCGGAAGGAGTTGCCTCTCATCCAGGATGACGATGACCAACATCCGCCACCTGTGGAGGATCCTGGCCTGGACCACGATGCCAGTGACGATGATGATGATGATGGTGATGGTGATGTCCGCACACAGCTCATCACCAACTTCTTTAGCTGAATGTGAGTATCCTGAGGTGTCATGTGAATGATGTGAGTTGGCATGATGTGTGGGTGGTGCTCTGGTGCTGTTGGAGTGTGTCCATGGGCTACTTGACAGGATGTGTGTTGCGATGTGTGGTGACAGGTGGGCTGTACTCCCCAACAGTGTTGACATGCTAACTTGGTTCTGGGTGGGTATCTTGTAACATGTATTGTGCATGAGTTTTGCTGTTCTGTCCTGTACTGCATTGCTTTTGACTGTGTGTCATTTCTGTCCTTCACAGGGTACTTTCAGATTCGTTTGGTCAACTGTGTCCACCGACGACGTGATTGCACATCCAGGCTGGTAGCTGTTGTGTCCCTACAGGTGATGTGCGCCACACCCATGGACTTCCTTCTGTCTACAGTTGTTGACTGTGTGCCCGCTACCAGGTGGGGTTACCTTGCATCTGTAGTGGTTACGGCATGTTGCTACTGTGTAATAAACCTGTGCTTCACTTAGTGATGTGCGTTGTCTGTGGTCACACATTTGACTGCCATTTGCTTACTGCACCTGTGGGCTACTTGACTACAACTGGGAATGGGTGTGGTGTCTGTGCATTGCACCGTCTTCCCTGGCAACATCAGTGTAGGCAATGAGTCAGATGGCCTAGGTGTGTATGTGTTGTGTAGCCCTGGTGGTGTGTCTCCCTCATATGTGTCACGTTGCCTGTACTCACATGCCTGTGTTGTCCTTGCTGTTGCAGTTCGCATACACTGTGTAATTTTGCAGTTCATCATCCCCATAACAGCACCCACGTTGGAATCACGACAGAGGCAAGTATGGTGTATTAGTGTGTTTATTGTGATAATAGTGCATAGGATGGATTGTGCTGTACATGAATCTTGCAATCCCAAGTTCCTAGATGAATAGAAAGTCCAGGTAGACAGGATCCCCAGTATCGGGGCCACTGTTGTCTGACACATTGTTCCAACTTATACTCCCCATGCAATGTGTGGGAGTAGTGTTGCCATCAACAGGGTGAACAGTCTGTGCACAAAGGCGAAAATCCAGAACAGGTTCAGGCTTCCTGGGAGTTGCGCTTGGCCATCAGCCTCTCACTTTCCCCTCCTCGGACAACCCCTCTTCTTGGGGGGGCCCTCAAGTGCAGGCTGCTGCGGTGCAGGGGACTCTCCGCCAGAGTCCTCCTCCCTCCCTGTGGCAGTTGCAGTTTGTTCGGTACCAGATGTTGTTGGCACACAGGGAGGTGTGGACTGGTTGCTGTTCATCTGGCGGAGGCATTGTAAAATGTCCCTGTGCACCGCCGTCATCTCATGTAGTACATCCCACTTGGACTCCACGCGGGTCATGTGGGAGTCCACACGTGACATGTGGGAGTCCACACGTGACATGTGTGACTCCACTTGGGACATGTGGGAGTCCAAGCGGGCATGATGGGCAGCCTGCTGCTGTTTAATGTCTCTGAGGAGCCCCACTACCTGGCTGAGCTCTCCGGTGCTGGACTGGTACGCATCAGCTATGCGTACCAGTTGTGGGTCTTCATGCACACCAGCAACGTCTGCAAGCAGCGACCTCTGTCTCCCACCCCTCCCACCACCCCTGCTGACATGTGCAGTGTGTGCAGTTGCACGCACAGATAACCCTGGTCCACCTTGGGGGTTGGTGGTGGTGGTGGTGTCCATGGCCCCAGGTTGGTCCAGGGTCACTGCGCTGGTGTTGTTCCTTATTCTGTCCATGTCGGCAGGGATGGTATTCGTGGTGACAGTCGTTGGAGGGGTGGGTGCAGGGGGTGCAGCTGGTGGACCTGCTGGTGCTGCAGCTGGTGGTCCTGCTGGTGCAGCATGTTGACTTGCACCGGATGTGCCAGGTTGTTCTTCATCGTCCGAGGAGGACAGAGGCTGTACGACGCCAGTGAGCTCGGCATCCTCTTGAGCCTGGGACTGGGACTCCTCAGCGTCTGCTGCTGTGTCCCTATCATCACCTGTTTTTGGGAGACACAAACAATGTATGTCATGTTTCTGCAGGCATCAGTGGTTGACACACCTGACAGTTGTGACTGTGCCTCGGGGTGCGGGCCTGTACATTGTATTGTCCTAAGTCGTCACAGTCAGGGGTTGATATTGGTGTGGCACATTGTCCTGCATTATTTGGGCATTTCTATGTATTCTCTGGGGTGTGAACATGGTCTGCATTGATTGTGTTTGGTTGACAGCCAGACCTCCTTCCCACCCACCCACCCACCCAGTCAGTTATCCCACCATGGAACGTGCTTGCATTGCAGGGAGTGTAAGTTGTCTCTCAGGATGTCAGTCAGTGGTGTCCTGCTGTTTGTTGGTGCACAGTTGGCAGCAGGGCCTTGTGCTCCCCACAGCAGTAGCCAGTGTCAGCCATCTTGTGAGTCCTTCTCCACTCCCTGTGATGTGAGCATGGTTCAGGGTGGTGTTGATGGGACAGTTGTGGGGGTGAGCTATGTCTGTGACTACGACTCCCATCATGCTATTGCCTCCACCCCCCTTCCCAGCATGCCCATGCTTCCTTCCTTTTGACTCTGCTTCCCTGTGGGGTGGGCTGGCTGTGCTGACAGGATGGCTGGGAGTGTTGTCCTGGCAGTTGTTTGGCTAAGAGTCCCAAGAGTGTCCCTGTGCTTCACACAACATAACCCAGGGTGGTGGTGCTTTGTGGGATCTTGTGTTAGGATGGAGGGCATTGCATTCTACCAGGTGGGTACTGTGGAGTTTGTGTTGGGGGGTGTGAGGGGAGGTGCTGGTGACTATAGTCAGTGCTGCAAGTCCCCCTTCCCACCCAGCCAGCCAGATAGCCCACCATGGAACGTGCTTGCATTGCAGGGAGTGTAAGTTGTCTCTCAGGATGTCAGTCAGTGGTGTCCTGCTGTTTGTTGGTGCACAGTTGGCAGCAGGGCCTTGTGCTCCCCACAGCAGTAGCCAGTGTCAGCCATCTTGTGAGTCCTTCTCCACTCCCTGTGATGTGAGCATGGTTCAGGGTGGTGTTGATGGGACAGTTGTGGGGGTGAGCTATGTCTGTGACTACGTCTCCCATCATGCTATTGCCTCCACCCCCTTCCCAGCATGCCCATGCTTCCTTCCTTTTGACTCTGCTTCCCTGTGGGGTGGGCTGGCTGTGCTGACAGGATGGCTGGGAGTGTTGTCCTGGCAGTTGTTTGGCTAAGAGTCCCAAGAGTGTCCCTGTGCTTCACACAACATAACCCAGGGTGGTGGTGCTTTGTGGGATCTTGTGTTAGGATGGAGGGCATTGCATTCTACCAGGTGGGTACTGTGGAGTTTGTGTTGGGGGGGTGTGAGGGGAGGTGCTGGTGACTATAGTCAGTGCTGCAAGTCCCCCTTCCCACCCAGCCAGCCAGATAGCCCACCATGGAACGTGCTTGCATTGCAGGGAGTGTAAGTTGTCTCTCAGGATGTCAGTCAGTGGTGTCCTGCTGTTTGTTGGTGCACAGTTGGCAGCAGGGCCTTGTGCTCCCCACAGCAGTAGCCAGTGTCAGCCATCTTGTGAGTCCTTCTCCACTCCCTGTGATGTGAGCATGGTTCAGGGTGGTGTTGATGGGACAGTTGTGGGGGTGAGCTATGTCTGTGACTACGACTCCCATCATGCTATTGCCTCCACCCCCCTTCCCAGCATGCCCATGCTTCCTTCCTTTTGACTCTGCTTCCCTGTGGGGTGGGCTGGCTGTGCTGACAGGATGGCTGGGAGTGTTGTCCTGGCAGTTGTTTGGCTAAGAGTCCCAAGAGTGTCCCTGTGCTTCACACAACATAACCCAGGGTGGTGGTGCTTTGTGGGATCTTGTGTTAGGATGGAGGGCATTGCATTCTACCAGGTGGGTACTGTGGAGTTTGTGTTGGGGGGGTGTGAGGGGAGGTGCTGGTGACTATAGTCAGTGCTGCAAGTCCCCCTTCCCACCCAGCCAGCCAGATAGCCCACCATGGAACGTGCTTGCATTGCAGGGAGTGTAAGTTGTCTCTCAGGATGTCAGTCAGTGGTGTCCTGCTGTTTGTTGGTGCACAGTTGGCAGCAGGGCCTTGTGCTCCCCACAGCAGTAGCCAGTGGCAGCCATCTTGTGAGTCCTTCTCCACTCCCTGTGATGTGAGCATGGTTCAGGGTGGTGTTGATGGGACAGTTGTGGGGGGGCAATATGTGTGACTGCGACTCCCATGATGCTATTGGCTACACTGACTTGGCCAGCATACACAGAATTCCTTCCTTTGAGTGGTCTTCACTGTGTGTTGGTGTTGTTGTGGTGGCTACATGTGTGGATGTGTGTGTTAGTTCTATTTGTGCCACTGCCTAGCTGTAGTTGTGGTTGTGTTTGTACATGTGTTGGCACAGTTGGATGTGACTTTTTTGATGGCATGTGTTGTGTTTATCTGACTGACATACACATTTTGGGATGATTCTGTTCTAGTTGCTGTGTAATTGCTATGTGTGCATGGTTTGACTCTCCCCTTGACAGTGATGTGTGTGTTTTGTGGCAGTTTATTGTGTACATTTGTTGTGTACTCACCAGGCTCTGGGATGTTCTCTAGTCCATATACGCTCACTGGCGGAAGGATAGCCCGCACCTTCTCCTCCCAGGGCCTGAGGTATATTGGCTTGGCAGGAGGGCCACTGCCGGTCTGTTGGCTGTTGCTGTAGTCTATCTTCAGCAGGTCCCGTACCCTCCTGCGCACGTCATACCACCTGTTCTGGATGTCCGTCTTTGTGCGCCGACATGATGATTGGGCGTTCACCCTGTTGATGATCCTCTCCCACATCTTGGTTTTCTGCGACATGGGGGTCTGTTGGACCAGAGTGCCAAACAGCTGTGGCTCCACCCTGAGGATCTCGTCTACCAGGACTTCCAATTCACAATCTAGGAACTTGGGATTCTTCTTGGGGGGCATGGTGATGGGTGGTGATGGTGAGTGATGTGTGTGTTGGTGTGCAGGTGAGGGTGTGTGAGTGTGTGTTTTGCTGGGTGTATGTGAGGTAGGTATTTGTTGGTGTGCTGATGGTGTGTGGCTTGTGTGAGGGATGAGCTGTGGGTGTGTGGTTGCTTTCTCTTGGGTGCTGGCAGTGAAATGGCATTTGCAAAGGCTCATGGTAGTGATTTGTGTCCTTTATATAGGTGGAGTTGTGGGTGTGTCTTTGTTCTCTGTCCCCACCCCCCCAGTATTTATTGGCTTGGTAATTGCTTGTTTGGGCTTTTTTTGGTTGATTTTTCCTTTGTGCTGTTTGTG
Organism: Calotriton arnoldi; assembly: GCA_963921515.1. Taxonomy (NCBI): domain Eukaryota; kingdom Metazoa; phylum Chordata; class Amphibia; order Caudata; family Salamandridae; genus Calotriton; species Calotriton arnoldi. The sequence goes on along the minus strand of CAWUFW010022190.1, from coordinate 37,070 downwards.
TATGTTGGAAACGTTCTTGTGACCGAGTCGGACCCTGCATTGGTCTCGTACGGTGTTTTCCGTTTCGTTCACGCTGTGTTTGTGCAGTTTTGTATGCTGCGTACGCGTCGGTCGCGGTGTATTGTGTTGCTTCGGCTCGGTTTTGTATGCGTGTCGGTCGTACGGCTTGTCCTCCGTCCGACTCGGTCGTGTTTTCGCGCCTTGCATCGTACTTTGCGGGTTGGAGTTGGCGGGTACGATTCGGTCGGATTTGTTCCGGGTGCGTGTCGGTCGGTTGGATTCGCGTGTTTTTCCGGCCGGATTGCTATTTTCCGAGCGGCTCGGTCGGTCGGCTTGGTTTCCTGACGTGTCGGTCGGATTTATCGCGGCTTGCATCGTAATTGGCGTGTCGGGCGCCACTGGTACGTGTCGGTCGGTATTTTTTCCGGATCCGAGTCGGTCGGTGCTTTTTCCGGCCCGAATCGGAATCGACCCCATAATTTGTGTCACTAACACCACCATTTCTGAACCATGGGCTCATAGTATCTCCACCCTGACCCCTTATGTGGGCTTTCACACAGATTTTCAGCCCCAGGAACCATTCCTGATAGATAAAATGGCAGCCGCAACTTTCTGTTCAGGTTGCGTCCAGCCAATCAGAGCATTCCCGTTGGTGAGTGCAATCGCAATTCATCACAAAACCACTGTGAAATATCTGTAGCCAGAGATATCACTATAATTTTAAACTTACATTTCTCAAAAACTACTGAATGGATTTACACCAAATAAGAAAAAGGCACTTCCTTGAACCGACATCAACCTCCCGGCCAAGTGGTGTAATTCCGTTCAGCAGTTCGGGCTGTAGAGGTGGCTAAAGGTTCTTATGAGAATTATCATTAGAAATGCAACCTTCTTTTGCACCCTAAATTCTCGGTCCCCTCTGCACAAATCACCCCCAAACTTTCCCAATGAATAGTACCCATCATGACACTTTTTTGGCAAAAGTAGATGCAGATTGCTTAAATGACGCCAAAGTGATAGCCAAGTCAAAAAATGCTTTTACTATGGAAACTAGGTCCTAAATATAACTACCTGCTGGTGATTGGCAGTAGGTAATATAAATGCTTGACCTGGGCAAATCCAAAAGTTCAGGCCGACCGCGATGGAGCACGGGCCGGGTTACAGGAGTCATGCAGACCCACTTAACAGTACCTTAGAAGCATCGCTGTCAATCGTGAAAATGTAGGTGATGCGGCTGTTCCGAGCCACTCAGCGCTGAGGATCAAGCTGCGATTGAACATCAAGTGATGTGTCATTGTTGAACCACTGGGCAGTTTGCAATGCGTGCAACATGAACCTATGCATTGACTGCGTAAAGTCAGAGATATGTCTGAGTCCAGGGATGATATGTCACGCTGTCAGCAAGGCTGTATCTGTGGCTTTTGCAGCAGATGTCAAGGAAATGCACCGGTTTCGACTAGCGCAACATCATCGATGCATGGATTTTTTGGGTTGCAGCACAGGTACTCCCTTCAAAGGGCCCATGTCTGGATTGGCACCACTTCGCAGAGCAGGACTCCCAGCAGACAGAGTCCAAGTGCTGATTACAAGTGGCAGGGTAAAGTGTTTGATATCCCTGAGACTTTAGAACAGGAGGCAAGCCAACAAGCCCTTGGAGAAACTTAGGTTCTAGGATTTAGAGAGTCAGGTCCAGTCCTTCTTACTGTCAGGCACGAAGCAGCAGGCCAACACACCAAAGCAGTTCAACAAAGTGGTAGTCCCTCCTGGCAGCACAGCAGTCCTTCTTCCAAGTAAAAAGTCCTATGTTTCAGGACTATTCTAATTTGGTGGGGTCAGAGACCCAGTACTTATACCTAGTTTGGCCTTTGAGGTAGGGAGACTTCATAGAGAGGCTTTTAAAGTGCACAAGATGCTACCTTTCCTGCCCTGGCTCCAGAATCACTATAGGGGGGTGGGTATGCAACCCTTTGTGTGGGGAAAGGACACAGCCCTTTCAGGTAGAAGTGTCTGCTCCTCCCTTCCATCCTGCTCAGGATGACTAATCAACATGAAGATGAACACTCAGTCACACCTACCAATTCCTTTTGTGTATGGCTGTCAAAAAAGAATGCAGGAAGCCAGATTTCACCCACCCCAGATGTGTATTCCAAAGGAAGGAGGCATCAAATGGTTCAAGTAAAAAAATGTCAACTTTCTAAAAGAACCATTTTCAGAACTGCAATTTGAGGACCAACTTCACTATAAGTTGTATTTTTATAACTCTGAGTCCAAATTTGGTTTACCTACCTTTTCCCAATTGAAAACTACATTTTTAAAATGTAATAAGGCAGCTCCAATGTTATCCTATTGGAGAGATAGGCCTTGAATTAGTGTAAAACAAAGTTTAATCTATTTCACTACTAGGACATGTCAAACTTAAAATTATGTGTCATACTTTTTAAATACACTGCACCCTGCACACAGGCTATCCAGGTCCTATCTAAGGGGTGACTTATACCTAATAAATAGAAGGGTTGGGCCTGGCAAATAGGTTAAATTGCCAGGTCTAAATGGCAGTTTATTGGCAGGTATAAATGGCAGTTTAGAACTGCACACACAGGCTCTGCAGTGGCAGACCTGAGACACATTTAAAGGGCTACTGGAGTCGGTGGCACAATTAGTGCTGCAGTCCCACTAGTAGCATTTGAATTGTAGGCCCTGGGCACATGTAGTACACTACCAGCAAAACAAATTCAATAAAAGAAAAGAAGGTCAGAAGGTCAGAAGGTCAGAAGGCAAAAAGTCAGGGGAAACCAAGCCAAGGATACGAGGTCTAACACAAATCATGAAAAGATCGTCTGTGCTGCTGGACTGTCTGGGTTGGGTGTTCCCAAAAGATCATGATACGTAGGATTTGATAGGAACAATCTTGCTGGCATCTCGTCTCCTGTAGAACAAAGTCTCGGTCATGATAGTTAAGGACTCGGGCAATCATCAGGCATGCTGGCACTCCAGTGGGATCTCTGTGTAAGGTATCAGTGGACTCGCTCCACCACAAATCAAGGCAACAGACTCTCCTCTGAGATCCAGTAACACAACGAGTCCTCCAGAAACTGCTCCACATCCGGGGTCTCAACTCATACAGGAAACCCCACAAACCAGCGATTATTCTTGTTCTCACAATTTTCAGCATCTTCGGTCCAGGACTCCAACTCACCCACCGAAGTAAGGAGTTTTAAAACTTGGACAGGAACTGGTGTTCCACTTCAGTAATGAGTTGGGCAACATTACGCAGATCCTGATGCAAGAGTGAGACATCCACCTTGACCTCTTCAACCTTGGTCAGCACCACTTTGCAAACCCGGAGTCGGTGAAAGTCGATAAACCGATTCCTATCGCCTGGTCTGATCATTATGCCTTCCCCTTCCAGATTCTGGATACCCACTATTCACCTAAATCCACCCAGGCCCTCCACTTCAAAACTCATAACTGGACTAAGATCAGTCGGGAGACGCTTACTGATGTTCTGAGTCATAGTCCTCCCTGCCTAGAAAACTGCCCACTGGCTGCCAACCTCCAAGTGTCAACATGGTTAGAGGTAGCTTTACATATGATAGCACTGTGTAAAACACTGAATTCTGCACGGTCCAGACCCTCAGCAAACTGGTTCACAGAGGACCTCGCACACACAAAAAAATTATGCAAACATTTAGAATGTAAATGGCGGAAGTATTACTGTCCCCAAGACAAACAGTCCTACCTACGTTTGCTATAAGAATACCATAAAAAGATCAGGGCAGCGTGGATGGTATTCTACACACAAAAGATCGACGAGGCCAAGAACGCCCCACGAGAGATCTTTAGAATGGTAAAATCGCTTACCTCCCTGGATATGGTATCTGCGGGCATGGGCCCCAGCAGGAGCAGCTACAATAAGGTTGCCTACTTCTTTTCGGCTAAAATCTCAATGATATACGCCTCCTTTCCAGGTGCTGTTAATAACTCAGGCCCCCCCTCTATGAGGAACTCTAAACCCCTCCCCGATGGCGCCTTTATGATTGAGAGCATCTCAGTGGAAAAACTAGACTCACTAGTGGCTAAAACCAAATCTGGTTCTCCACTAGACCCGGCGCCTCCATCTATTTGGAAACTGGGGCTGCCCGTACGGGCACCCAGACTATCAGGCACATGCATCAACCATTTTTGCGAGCGCAAACGGTGCAATTCGCAAAAATCGGCCGTTTGCGCCCGCAAAAAAGGGCATTTGCGATGCATCAAGGGTCAAAGCACTCGCAATTTGAGAATTCGCAATTAATTGCGAGTTCTCAAATTGCGAATGCATTTAAGGAATCGCATTTTGCCATTCCTTAAATGCAATGCAAGAACCACTTTGAAGTAGCCATTTCGCTACTGGGGGCGCAAATTACCATGAAGTTGAACTTCATGGTAATTTGCAAATACTTCGAAAAATGCACTAAAGTGCATTTTTCAAAGTTATAGGTTACACACACACATGTCCTTGGGACATGTGTGTGCGCTAACTATTTGTGCACAGATCAATTTCAGGGTGCAACAGGGTGTCCTTTTGACACCCTTGCACTCTGAAATTGCATGCGCATAATTGCGAGTACCAATTGGTACTCGCAAATTGCGCATGCAATTTCCCATTCATTCCTATAGGAATGAATGGGAAGCCATTCCTTATTTGCGACTCGCAATTTGCGAGTCGCAAATAGAATATGTAGGAATCAGCTAATTTAATAGCGATTCCTACATGCATAGGCTTTTGCGAGTCCTTAATTGCGAGTCCTTAATTATCGCAATTAAGGACTCGCAAAAGCCTACTTTGATGCATGTGCCTGTTTGTTCGGTGCTCAACATGTCGTTTGAGGCCGGCCGACTCCTGGTGGAGTGGAAACTTGCCATGGTGAACCCACTCCCAAAAAAACCTTTTCTTGATCCCTCTAAACCAGAGAACTTTTGCCCCATTTCTCTCCTTCCTTTTGTGGCTAAACTGACTGAAAGGCACATCAACTCACAATTGACAGAGTTCATCGCAGAGAGGAACATCTTACATGAGAACCAATCAGGTTTCAGGCCACATTATAGTACGGAATCGACCCTACTTTTGTCCTCGGAGACACTACGTAGGGTTGGTGACAAAGGGAAATCAGGGGCTCTCATCATGCTAGATCTCAGCGCAGCTTTCGATACAGTCTCACATACTGTGTTACTGGATCAACTGTGGACAGAGGGTATTAGGGGTAGAGCTTTGATTGCATTGCAGACTTCCTTCATAAGCACTCCTTTCAGGTCATCCAAAAGCTATACACCTTGGACATTATCCTGTTGCAGAGGGGAGTGCCTCAGGGGTCGGCACTGAGCCCCACTCTTTTCAATCTTTACCTGCGCCCATTGGCCGATATTATCCAGAGCTATGGGGTGAAGATTGTGTCATATGCTGATAACACTCAGCTTATGATTACACTAGCTAATGATGATGAGAGGGTGGCAGCCAATTTTAAACTATGCCTCGCTGACCTAGCGACATGGATGCAGGCCAGCTGCCTGAAATTGAATGCAGAGAAAACTGAGGTGATGGTGGTGGGGAAACAGCCCTCCATCTGGTCCTCTGCATGGTGGCCAGTTGATTTGGGCCCCACCCGAGCCCAAAACCCAAAGTGAAAAATCTAGGCATCCTTTTCGATACTCAACTATCTTTTGTAAATCAGATCAGGGCCACAGTGGGCATATGCTTCGGGGTTCTGAGTTTGATAAAGAAGCTCCTGTGGCTAATACCGGCTGCAGCACAAAAAACAGTAGTGCAGGCCCTGCTGATGTCTCAGCTGGACTACTGCAATGTGCTCTATCTGGGTACATCTGTAGGCAGGCTAGCGATGCTGCAAAGAGTACAAAACGCTGCAGCCTGGATGCTTCTGAGACTACCAAAATGGTCTTCTATTAGCCACGGTCTGGCCGAACTTCACTGGCTCCCAGTTAAACACAGAATCGCTTTTAAAGCCCTGTGTTCCATGCATAGGATAATGAATCGGAGAGGTCCCAACTATCTCTTCCCCCTGATCAAGGCTCACACTCCCTCCAGAACACTCAGATCAGGGGAAGCAGCTCTGGCAGTGATCCCCAGAGTACGCCGTGCAAGACTAGGGGGCTGCTCCTTTGGGCTGCGTGCAGCCAAGCCCTGGAATTTAATGCCAATTAGCCTAAGACGTGAACAGTCGGAGGCAAGTTTCCGGAAAAACCTGAAGACCTGGCTTTTTAGACAGAGTTAAAAGTCCACTCGCACCGGACTCGCCAGGAGTAACCGTGCACTTTATAAATTTAAAATTCATTCATTCATTCATTCATTCATTCATTCACTCCACGCAAGTTCTGGATGGCCTGAAAGATAGTAGCAAGGTCTGGCTGAGCCGGGGTGTACTACTCCACCGAAGGGCCAGCCTCTGGACTCCTGAGGCCACCATGGTGAACTGATCGATCCTTGTCTTAATAGGCACATCAGGGGCAGCTTTTCTTTACCCATCTTGGCCACGGGCCCCAGAATTAATTCCAATAATCATGGCCTGCTTGCCCGTAGGCAGCGTGAGCAATCAAGACTGGGGCCTTTGCTGCGAAGGAAGCTGGAGTCCAGTACCCTACCGGCCTGCTGGCCATGTCACCAGCCAAGGCCAATAGACCTACTCTCGGGGAGGGGAGTATGCCACAATATCCTGGAGGCATAGCTATCGGCCTAATCAATCAGCTTTGGCCTGCCTGTCCAGGTCTGCCAGTGGGGCTGCCTCCAACCCACAGTCCACACTGGACCAAGCTAGTAGTCAAGACCCAGCCCCCCTGGGGCACCCCAGTTGTCCACTTTACCAGTTGAGGCCCTTTGGGTCTCTAAGAGCTCCAGGTCCCAAGCAGGGAATTCATTAATCTACCCAACCAGTGCACACTGCGGCCAATTGCTACAAAGAGCATGCCCACAACAGCTCTAACAACCCCAGGGCCCAGCGAGGCTGACGCAGAGCTGGCCACAAGCTCCTGGCAGAGGACCAGTTGCCGCCCACATGGTCACCTACCAGAGCCAGGCAGCCACTGGCTGAGGGCAAGTCCAGCGGCATCTTTGTAGCTGCCCGATATCAGCACTGCCAGAGCAATCGTGTGCCAGCCACAAGGTTACCGGTGTGATTCCAGGATGGCCCCAGCCTCCATGGGTGCCCTCGGGAGCAATCCCCCACAGGGGATAAGGAGCAGGCTCTGGCTCACCATCACAGACGGCAAAGGATGTAGCCGTCATCGTCTATGGCTTGACCATGCTCTAAGAAGTGAAATGTTTATCTCCTCATTTTCCCTCCTTGCATGTGTGGTGCAATATGTAGGACACATACAAAGTGGGATACACCTTAAAGCAAAGTTTTTGAAATGGAAGGGAGTCCTTCCATTAGAAAAGGCTATGCTTCAAACAATGCAGACACTATGACTAAAGGGTGTCTGTGTTGGTACATGGTAGACAGAAGTGTGCCAGTGAACGGAGAGAGAAGAGCAGTGCCAAATATTAGTAGAAGTCAGCATCTCCATTGTACCCTGCCTCCCCATCTATTTTTGAAAGAGGGGTGGAGGTAGCTCTACCTGTAGTAGGCGAACTGATCAATGGATCTATGGCTTCTGGCCAGTATCCTGGGCGATAGAAACATGCTGGGATGGTCCCACTATTAAAAAAAAACATTGCTGGACCATGCTAAGACAAAGCATTTCCATCCAATTTGGCTACTGCCTTTATTCTTTAAAATCATGGAGAAGTTTGTTAATAGGCAGATCTGGCTTTATAGAGAGTCACGATTTACTGCACGTGACACAATCAGTTTTTTGCCCACCACATAGTACTGAATCTGCCTTGTTGCTTTCGACAGGGTTGATCCGTAAGATCCTGGATGAAAGGCAATTTAGCAGCACTGTTATTATTAGATCTTAGTGCCGTGTTGGACACTGGTCCCCATAATTTCCTGTTGGACAGACTCTGGAACTGTGGAGTGGGTGATAAAGCAGTGAGCTGGGTCGCTTTGTTCCTGCATGGGGCATACATTTCAGGTATAACAAAAACCATACCAGTCAAAAGTGCTTCCAGTGAATCAAAGAGTGCGGTAGGGATTGTCTTTAAGTCCAACGTTGTTCAATGTGTACCTGCAACCACTTGCAGAGGTCATCGAAAGCTATGGGTTTACCATTGTCTCATATGCGGATGAAACACAGCTTATCAGCATGCCGTCACAGAATTCTTCCAACACGGCCTCATCATTGTGTCTCTGCCTTGCAGAAGTTGCCAGGTGATTAGACTGGAACTGTCTTTAGCTCAGTGCTGGAAAGACCGAGGTGCTAACCTTGGGCACTCAATCAAACATCTGGTCCACTGCTTGGTGGCCCAGGGAGCTGGGTCCACTTCCTGAACCAAACTCAAGCAAAATTACTGCCTTCTGCCAGAGCCAGCTAGGAAAACAGTACTTCAGGCTCTGAATGTATCAAGGCTTGATTACTGCAATGTGCTGTATCTGGGGGTTACAGAGTCCGAATCGAGATACTCCAGAGAGCGCAGAACGCTGCTTCCCATCTTCTCGTAAACCTCTCAAGGAGCGTGTTGGTAGGGGACCAACTTCAGAAGCTGGACTGGTTGCCATTGAGGCATTGGTCTTCTTTTAAAGACTTGTGCCATTGCCACAGGACACTTGCAAAAAAAAGACCACAGTACTTTCAACCTCTGGTCAGACCATATATACCAGCGAGAAATCTAAGATCACCTGATGGAGGTTGAATCTGATCCCAACATAAAAAGAGCTCAGTGGCAGTTCTTTCAGTTACCTGGTACCGAAGTTGTGGAACTCTTTGCCACTGACGGATCATCAGATTCAGATGGAGTGTTTTTTTAGGACAAAAAACGCAAAACTTGGTTCTTCAGTGTGGAAGCTATGGGAGTTTAATCACGGCATTTGGGGCTGTGGATATCTGTACCTAGAGCTGGGACACCTCTTTCGAGGTTGTTGCGCACTTTCTAAAATGTGTTATTATTATAATTATTATTATTATGGTCTCTCGCCCATTCATGCAATGCTTCAACTTGTTTCACTGAGTTGCATGAATTGGACATAAATCTGGGTCTTGGGATTTTCTTTGGAAAATCCCACTTTAGATAAATGCAACAGATTGAAAGACGGGTGTTAAATGTGAAGTTTATTACCAACATTTCTGCTTTCACATGAAGCAACCTCTAGGTACATAATTCATCATAGAGTTAACAACAGGTTTGGGCATTGGAGCTAGATAATAACTAGAGGTGGGTTTAACTGGCATAATTCTCTCTAGTGTAATTACTCATAATTACAGCAAAATAACACATAATTATGTGAAATTATTTAAGGAGCATAATCCAGCATTTAGCGCTATTTTCTTGGTGCAAAATGTATTCTCACGTCCCTCAGAGGATGCATTTTGCGCATAGCACTAAATTCTACAGCACAAGAACAGGAGTAGCCAGCAGCTGCTCGTTCTCTCTTAGGCGCAGATTCTCAAAGGTGACACAGAACGCAGCACAGCAGCCAAAAACACTGTACTGCAGTGCATGACAGAGAGAGATCAAGAGAAAGCCATATTCACACAGATATGGCTCTCTCCTCCCCTCTCACTAGCACCCGTGCTGATTTCAGCTGCCGTGTGCCAGGCACACACCTTAGAACCATAGTCCTAGAGTGCATGCCTGATTCTATGGCTAGACCAGTGAAAAACCTTTTCCTACTTTATATTTGTGCTGTACAGTGCAGCACACATGCAAAGCCGGAAACGCAAGAAGAAATGAAAACATTTCTCATGTTAACAGGCGCTTTTCAGCGGCGTTAACTGTTGGCGCTACACCCTGTCTACTAATGTTAGAAGACAGGTTTTGCATCAAAAAGCATGGGTGGTTGCATGAGAACGCCCATGTACCACCAAGTACCACCCATGTAACACCCTTGGGTACTTTCCAGCGCAAAACAAGTTTTACACTGCTAAGTGAATCAGGAAAAAATATTTTGTGCTGATTAACGTGACTTTTGTGACACTAACCCAGTGCAAAATGTTTGAGAATCTCCCCCTTAGTTTGTTGTTCCAAGGCTCCTGCAGCATGAGTTTTGCTCCAAATTAATTACTCTCTCTGGCATAAGTGCATAATTTCGGTAAATTTCACATGACAAGAGCAATGTTTAATTACTGAAATTACTCCAAATACTCCCAGGAGAATAATAATAACATGCTCAGATGCTTTATTCAAGTCTATAAACTTAAATCCATCACTGCAGATGGTTTGTGTGCCCAAGAGATCCAAGATCGTTCATTAGCCACACAGCACAGATCTCAGAGCAACAAAGAATGCCTGTCTGTGCAGAACTATTCTGGTCCCCTGGCCCCATTTGTGCTAGTAATGTTCTGTTCATACTCTTCCTTATGCACAATAATACTCACTGACCAGGGTTAATATGCTTTGATCTTTCACTAGTTTCAGATCAGGCATTACTGCCACAGATGTCATTGGTAAATGGTTAGTAGTGATCTTAGGTCCTCCAACAGGGAGAGAGCATCCTTAGTGCCACTGGCAGGTACAGAGCATCCTTAGTGCCACTGACAGGTACAGAGCATCCTTAGTGCCACTGACAGGTACAGAGCATCCTTAGTGCCACTGACAGGTACAGAGCATCCTTAGTGCCACTGGCAGGTACAGAGCATCCTTAGTGCCACTGACAGGTACAGAGCATCCTTAGTGCCACTGGCAGGTACAGAGCATCCTTAGTCCCACCAGCAGGGTCAGAGCATCCTTAGTGCCACTGGCAGGTGCAGAGCATCCTTAGTCCCACCAATAGGGACAGAGCATCCTTAGTGCCACTGGCAGGTACAGAGCATCATTAGGCCCACCAACAGGGACAGAGCATCCTTAGTGCCACTGGCAGGGACAGAACATCTCTAAGTGTTCATACTACCATCTGTTTGGATGCAGTAACATGTGGTGACCACTATTCAACTTTAAGCAGCTAAACACCCTTTTCACTAACATCAAACCAGCAGAGCTTGAATTTCTCAACTATCCATTTTTTTTCAATTTAGAATAAATTATTTATTCCTCACTGAAATAATTTATAAAAGTCACTAAGTTAACCCAAGCTTAACCTCTGGGTTGGTATGGCACAGAGCAGACATGCTTGACTTAGAGGTAAGGTGTGAAGTATGTATTTATTAAAACAGTGATAAAGTGAAAACGCTTTATCCTGGGTCCAGCTAATGGGTGTAAGTTGTTTACAAAACACATGTGCTCCTAATGCACCATAGTTGTGTAGAGGTGTTGAACATGTTCTAAATCTTTGTATTGAAGAGTAACTCTGTGGGCAGATAACAATTGACGACATGTGTCCAGTATGTTCCACACAGTTTTTTAGTTCTGCAGAAAAAAATTCCAACAGGGCAAAGATTCTACACAGTAGCCTTGAGATATTAGACAGAATTGTCTCAGTATAACAATTCCTACATAACATACAAGACAGTGTGTCCCAGGTCCTAACCGGAGTACATATGCTTCTTTTGCTTCAGAAGATGAGCAATCTGTAAAGTTTTCACTGCAGTAAGAAGGCTGCAGGTAGTATAATCTTTAGCACCTTCAGAACTTCTTTATTTTAAGAGAATAGATGTTTTTTGACAAGTGTTGCTTAGAGTGTACACGGTTCTAAGCAAAAACGGTTTAATACTATGCAGTGTATTTCTCATGAGAGTTTCACTTTCTGCAAACAGTGTGGTACAGAGCAAACTCTTTCCATACAGTAAACACTGTTTACAGTACCCACTTTTCTAATCATATCACCTTCGTCTCTCAATGTAGGTTCCGAGACCGTGAAGGGTTTGCTACAGATAAGAGCTGTACGTAGTAGGGTATTTGTTTTGAGACAGACGTTGAGTATCTTGTGGAACTTTGCTTTCTCTGAACAGTTGTAAACAGATTGAACACTGTGTGCAATGAGGGTTTCCCATAGACCTGTGGTTTATTGTTAATGTGAACCAGACTATCCATGAAGTGTACGGTCTGGGGTGAATTTTGTACATAACACATGCTTGCAACCCCTAAGGGAATTGTATGTGTGATGGCAATAATGATGCTTCACAATATTCAGAGCTAATTTGTACTTACTTTTAGGCCTCTAATGCCATTGTTACTTGAAAAAGAAATACCTAGAAAACAACATGAGAGTAGAGGACTTTGGTAAAACAGGAACAGTTCTTTTAAATAAACAATGCAGCGGAGAGAACACTTACAGGACTAGGGTCTGAGGACTATTTCAACTTACAGTTGATCTGAGGTGGGTTCATATACAATTTATTGAATGCCATAAACAGTGCCAGCAATACTTGTTTGGTAAGGAATGTGAACCACCGCCTTTGGAGTTGTAAATTAATTTATTCAATGGGTAATCCAGGTGGGCCTCGACCTTGAATGAACACAATGCGGCCAGTGGGTAACGTATCCAGGTGTACGGCATGGGAGTGTGTGATCGCTGCCTGTACTCTGTGTGCTATGTCCTGAATGGCTATGTGTTCTTAACTTATATGACATCTGACTTTATGGTGTTTGTGAAAACGCGTGTACTCCTCCGGCTTTATTGGGGCCAATCTCCCTGTACCATTGTATCGTTCTTCTTATCGACATCAACTTTCTCAAAATTAACACCATACTATCTTATAGAGCAATGTGTGCAAAATATGATTGGGTGATGTCACCAGTGATGTCATAAATAATAGAAGATGTCATGAGTAATGTAATATGTGAGGTCATAAGCAGTGCATGGGGGGACGGCAAAAGTTATAGTTAGATCTTGTGAGAAATCAGGTCCTGTTTGCAGTGCCCCCCCTCTTTTTGACCTCATTGTGACTGCTAGGTGCTGGGTTTCTGACGCTGATGGTGCCCTGGGCTCTGCTAAACTGACCCAGGGCCTGTGCTCTGATTAAAAGTACATGGTAATTAGGTTTAATTAAAATTGGTACTGACAGACGCCTGTAAGTCCCTAGTATATAATAAGGTAAGAGGGACTCAAACTATCTATACATCCTTATTATATAATAGGGCAGGGAGGTTTAGAGGCCCAGTAGATTTCCAGCACTGGAATGTGCATTGCTGTGTTGCTGCTGTTATTTTAAAGGCAAACCTGCTTCGCAGACTGTCTTTAAAATATATGAAAATTTGATTTTGGAATTACAGGCACTTCCTAATCAGTATTCTACCTTATTTTTACACATATGTCACCCCTAAGGTCTCCCTAGGTGCTCCAGGGGTAGGGTGCCATGTAACTATAAGCAGGAATATTATAAAATATGTTTTATAAGCCCTGGTGAAGGAAAAACTACCAAATAATTTTTCCCCATTGTAGTGAATGGCTCTATAGGCTAACACGGGAATATTTTATATAAGTATAAATATTGAGGGTACTGCACTTAATACTATCTTGCAAGAACTTGATTTAACATCCATCGTGAATAAGCTGCCCCTGGGGAAAATCAACATCACCCCCACTTTTATTGGGAGAGGGTGGGAGACCATCATTGATTTTATCTTTGTTTCTACACCTTTTTATTGCCTGATCACGTATTTTTCAGTTAAGGCGAGTATACATAGCAACTATAATCCTATTTGTGTCTCAACAGGATGGTCTTGAGTATACAAACATATTAAGAAGGGGTCAGGAGTTCCTTTAAAAGTGGTGGACGGGGGGAGGAGACTAAAGTGGGGGCAAATCATCCCAGAGCAACTTCATGAGTCCCTTTTAACACAGTGCCACAGGGAGTTTGCTATCTGTCATGATAGTGAGGCCAGTGCATCGGATATCATGGATGCATTTGGAAGGATGTCCAGTGCCAAAGGGAAGTTACTATGGGCCCCAGGTGGGCACTGCAAGAGCGCAGGACCGAGATGGTTTGACTCGGTGTGTTCCCAGGCATCCAGGAAATTGAAACAGGCCTTGGGAGTCAAGCCTCGAGACCAGGTGGCTGTCAAAGGCCTCCAGAGAGCCTACAAGGCTGCTCTAGCAAACCGCAAGTCCGCCTTGAAGGAGGAGGCCTGGGTCGATCTAGTAGAGGCTAGCACATTGAGCACTAGCTCAAATTTCTGGGGCACTATCAACAGTCCCTTTTTAGCTGGAGACAGCAGCACCTTACTGGACGCCCACATCACAGAAGACTATTGGATAAACCTTTTTGAGGGTATCTTCCAAACGGGATCCCTCCAGATCTTTATATTGCACATGTGGAAACCTGGGTACCTGTACTTACAGCTGTCATCAACGCATCATTCCAGGTCAGCCGCCCAGACTCTTGGGTCTTATCGACCATAGTCCCGGTCTTCAAAAAGGGGGATCGGGACAGTACTCTTAGCTACAGGCCAATTTCTCTTCTGGATTCTGTAGTGAAGTTGGTGGGTCATATGGTATTGTATAGACTTGTATCCTGGGCAGACGAATACAACATTTTAGCAGAGGTACAATATGGTTTCCGCCCAGGCCATTCCACGGTGGAACAATGTTTAAATTTGTATATGGTGCTAAATAAGTACACATGGCCCGTTCTAGCTCTATCCACCTAGCCTTGATGGACCTGTCCTCAGTGTTCGACTGTGTAAACAGATCGAAGCTGTGGCAGTTGATGTCATCAATTGGCATTGACAGGGATATCATTTTATTTCTTAGGGACCTTCACAGAGACTCAAAAGCGGTTGTCCTTTATTCAAAAGACCTCAAAGTCACCCGCAAGTTTGACATCAAGAGAAGGGTGCACCAGGGGTGCATACTAACCTCCTTTCTTTTTAACCTATACATTCATTCCTTGGAGAAGGCCTTCTTGGACACAATAGCTGACTGCCCCCATGTGGGCAAGCGCAGTCTGCCGGTCCTCCTGTATGCAGCCGATGCTGTTCTCATGGCGAGGACAGCCATGCGTTTACAACTCCTGTTTAACTCCTTTGTGCAATTTATGGAGAATTTGGATCTGACAGTTAATCACACCAAATCCTTTGTCATGCAGGTGGGATCCTGCAAAGCTAAGCAGGCCACTTTTAAGTTAGGAACCTTGTCAATACCTAAGACAAATGTCTTCTCCTATCTGGGAGTAGTGTTCGACGACACCCTGAGCTGGTGCCCCTTACTCACTCGTAAGAAAGGGGACCTAGCTAAAGCGACTGCAGCTGTTTTTAACTTTGCTTCCAGAATGGGGGGGAAACCAATAGGGGCCTTTTAAAGATTTATAAAGTGAAATGCATCTCAAAGGTCAGTTATGGGAGTGAGACATGGGGTTCATTGGGTTGGAGGGCCTGCAAATTGCTGAAAATACCTTTCTGAGACGGGCCCTTTCAGTATAGCAAAGTACCCCGTCCTACGTTGTGCATGAAGAGTTGGGGATGCCCTTTCTCTCAGATGAACTGGCTTTTCTCCCACTAGCTTTGTGGTTAAAGATCTGGGCTAAGGAAGAAAACGCACTTAGTAAAGCCATTTTAAAGGATTGTCTCTCCCTAGACCACATCACGCGGATCCGATGGCTCCAGTATATAAGAGCAGGCCTGTCTAGGCTAGGTAGGGCAGAACTATTTGATAGGTCCAGGATTATATGCAAGAGGGTCTTTGCCTGGGCCATATAGAGTTTTATTAGAAGGAGCTGCTCTGACAGAGAGGAAATAGAGCGGTGTAACCCCAGAGTGTGTAGGTACATTGTGTTAAAAACTGTACCAACCACTGAACCATATCTTTTAGGGCTTAAAAGCATTCATGATTGCTTTTTACTGACTAGAATTCGGCTTGATCTTTTTCATTATCTCCTGACACAACCACGTGGTGCACATAGAGGGCAGTGCCTCATGCCCTGTGGCTGCGACGGTTAGTCTCCACATGACTTGATGCACTTTTTAATGTTTTGTAGTTTTTATGCTGCTCCCAGAAATTTATTTATTATCCCCATTTTTAAAAAGGCTTGTTTTAGGAGGGTCAGACCAGCACTTATCTTTTTACAACTCCTCTCCAATGACACCATTTTGTATACGCTTAATTTTTTACGGGTTGCTGTTAGGCTTAGGTCAAGCTGTGACTAATCTTGGCATCGGGTCTCACAAATTTTTACCATGTAAATTAGATTACCCTGGATGTACTGTATTGTGAACTTGTATTTTGGTGAAGTTTTTATTGATGTTTGTATGACTTTTATGGTTTTTATCTGTTAAACTGAATAAAGTTTTTGATGATGATGAAAGAGATGTGGGAGGAGATTTCAGCAGAAAAGTGTCTTACAAAGAAATTGTACAGTTTTAGTTTGAAAGTGCTTTCTCGCAGAGAGATAGGCTCCTATGAATGTGTAGACTGGTTAAGCTCAGCTATTTTGTTTTCTATATCTAGAGGAGTTCAATCGGTGAGTTTAGGGCTTGCTAAGACTCGTAACAGAGTAATGAAGTCTTTTACTGAAATTCAATATCTTGCAGAATTTGAGCCACACAGTAGAGGTATTCTGAAGAGTAACATGCTGGATACATACTATCTAAGAAGAAGTAATCATCTGGAAAGCATGTCTCTTTATGAAATACTTCAACATTATACTTTCAGAAGTAATGTCAGTGAAATCATAGATGAAGGAAACTTTGCTGGTGCTGGGTGCTAAGGATGCTTGGTGAGTCATAACAAAGGAAATTTAATCAACCATCAAAAGCAAAGTTGCCAAACTACAGACAAAAGAGAGGTTCATTGTTTGTTTGAACGAAACGCGTTGGCTGGAATTTGTGCTTTTTGATATTGAAAATAAAGGATTAATTAAGACTTTACCAACTGGATACTTGGATTTATTGAACAAACTCTCTGGTAGTGCACCGCTCCATCATTCTTATAGCTTTCTCTCTGCTTGGCAGCTGGCACCCAACAACGGCAGGTGAAGGAGCTGTTTGTGCACACCAAATCACACTACCTGTCACGGATTTAAATAAGGAATATAGCAGGGAGGTGCGGTTATTCTGATCCGCCGTTGTACATCTATTTCCTATTGTATATAAGTGGTCAAGCTGGAACTGGAAAACGCTTCTTGATTAAAGTACTGACAAGTTACCTACATAAGAGAACAGATTCCAATTTGTCGTGTGTGGTCACTGCACCAACAGGCTTATCTGCTCGTAATGTTAAAGAAATTACCCTTCATTGATTGTTAATGCTGCCTGTTGAACATGACAACAAATTACAATACAACAAATTATCTGGTGATGCTTGCCATGAAGTGGCAAGAGTATTAAAGAAATTAAAGCTACTAATTATTGATGAAGTCAGCATGGTGTCTAAACTAATGCTAGCGTTTGTACATTTAAGAATGCAGCAATAATAAAAACTGACTAAGATGTACTTTTTCGAGGAAACACTGAATTCAAGAAACTACTACATAATGAAACAAGGAATTCATTAGGAAGTATTGGAAATGTAAACATTTTGGAAAACTTTCAATACAAAGAGTTAATCCAAAATATGGACCAAGCTTCAGATATGCATTATGGAGATATACTAAAGGATATAAGAGTGGGAGTCCTCACACAAGAGGAAAAGACAGTATTACAAGATATACTAAAGGATATAAGAGTGGGAGTCCTCACACAAGAGGAAAAGACAGTATTACAAGATATACTAAAGGATATAAGAGTGGGAGTCCTCACACAAGAGGAAAAGACAGTATTACAAGATATACTAAAGGATATAAGAGTGGGAGTCCTCACACAAGAGGAAAAGACAGTATTACAAGATATACTAAAGGATATAAGAGTGGGAGTCCTCACACAAGAGGAAAAGACAGTATTACAAGATATACTAAAGGATATAAGAGTGGGAGTCCTCACACAAGAGGAAAAGACAGTATTACAAGATATACTAAAGGATATAAGAGTGGGAGTCCTCACACAAGAGGAAAAGACAGTATTACAAGATATACTAAAGGATATAAGAGTGGGAGTCCTCACACAAGAGGAAAAGACAGTATTACAAGATATACTAAAGGATATAAGAGTCCTCACAAAAGAGGAAAAGACAGTATTACAAGATATACTAAAGGATATAAGAGTGGGAGTCCTCACAAAAGAGGAAAAGACAGTATTACAAGATATACTAAAGGATATAAGAGTGGGAGTCCTCACACAAGAGGAAAAGACAGTATTACAAACCTGTCTCATCAAAAATGTGTTTCTAAGTAATATTTCAGCTGCTGAAGTAATGTACAATTTAGTTAGGGAAGAGAAGTCTATTGTATGTTTGATGCCAACTCTTGAGGAGCGCGAACTTGACCCAAAGGTATCAGAGCGCTTTACATAGCACCAGTTGCGTTACATGAGGACACATTCATTTTTGTTAGGCACGGGGAGATTAAGTGATTTGCCCAGAATCACAGGATGTACAGCTTCATTACCGAGACGCGAACCCAGTTCCCCAGATTCGAGGTCGACCGCCCTAGCCATTAGCCCAACTCCTCTCTTCATTATTGCAACTGGAAAAAGAAGAGTTCATCAAAATTAGAGCAAACAATATAATGAAACATCAAGGAGTTACAGTGCTACTAACAGAAAAATTGCAATCGATATTGGACAGTTTAGAAAAGTCTGTGTTGAAAACTGCAGGTTTAGAAAAACAGTTGCGTATCTGTAAAAGTTGATGTGTAATCTTCTATCGTAATTAAAATGTTGAAGAAGGGCTAGTGAATGGTGCAATGGGTAAGGTTATGAAGTTCGTTAATTATCCAAACAAAAATGATGTTGAATACTTAGCCATAAAATTTGATGATATCGCTGAAGGTAAGCAGATTGGTAGAAGTGTTGTACATTTCCTACATGTGAAAGAATTGTATGTCCAGCGAAAGCAGTTCCCAGTGTCTTTAGCGTATGCAGTAACTATTCATAAATCGCAAAATTTATGTGTAGATACAGGTCTTGTTAATATTGGTAGTAGTGCATTCAAAGAAGGAAAGTCATATGTTGCTTTGTCGCAAATTAGAAAATAGTCTGATTTATTTCTCATTGATTTTGATGAAAAGAAAGTAAGTGCTGATGTAAGCTGTGGAACGGAGTATAATCGGTTAAGAGCTCAAAATGTTCGTCATTTAGGCCAGTATCCTGTGGTTCAAAAAGCAATACTGAGTCCAAAGTGGAAAATATCTAAAGAGTCTATCACAGTTGAACACAGTTGAACAAAAAGATGAACAAAAAGAAAATGAACAAGGAGGAAAGAAAAGAAAGCTAGAGCACAATGAGGAAATACAAGGCTATCACTTTAATAATAAATCCCGAGTGAACTGTTATGCAAATGAAGTGTTAAATGGACTATATCATTTGCCTCATTTTACAAGTTCTATTAAAGAAAAGGTTGATAAAAGAATGTCTTCAAAACTGTGTAGTTTCCTTGAAGACTTGAGAAGTTCTAGAAGTATTTTTCATTCTGCTACTGGACAAAGAAAACTCACAGATGAATGTACTGGATCAGTAGTGTTCACTCAGAATCTTCAGCAGGATGCGCAAGAATTTCTAATGGTAATGCTAGGATTATTAGATGAGGAAGATGTGAATATCAATGAATTATTTGGTTTAACTTTAACTGGATCCATAACTGTGGAGATTGTGAATTTACATCTAACACGGAATTCAATTCAGAATTATTCCTCTACTTGACATTACTAGATTGTGAAGCTATGCTGTTTGAAGATTTAAGTACAAACGCCCATCAAGATATGACTTGTCCAAACTGTGGATCAGAACTTGAGTCAACAGTGTTTCTACAGAGGTATGGAAGATATATCATAGTCATGCTACAACGATTCAAAGTGGATGGCACTAAGTTAGGAACTGAAATTACAAACTTTAAAGCTGCACACATTTCCATCTCAAAAGAACTTTCACAACTATAGCAATAATATGTCATGGAGGAGTTAATTTAACCTCTGGACACTACACAATATATTTAAGATGTCAAACAGGATGGACAGAGTGCAAAGACATACAAGTGACATTCAATCAAGACTACCCAAAAAGTTACCAAACTCATATCAGCTGTTTCTAGAACCGAAGTTCTAAGGAGACTATAAGATAAGAAAATGTGGTATTGTGTTGATATATATTCACTGAAAAAACCATAGGTTTTAGGGACAGTTATAGTTAGTTGGACATTGCACTCGTACAAAACCCGTAAAATTCCCCCGTTATAGTTAGTTCAGCTAACTATAACTCGCGCCCCCGCAATGCACTGCTGATGACGTCACATATTACATCACTCATTACATGGTCAGTGACATCACTGATGACATCACTGATGACATCTCAAATGACATCACTGATGACATCATGCAGTGACTGTGTGTTTCTGTAAAGATTAAATATTTTTAATATATATATAGGGAAAGGCGTATTGAAGAATGAGTGGGTGTATAAGTGTCTGTATGGATGATTTAGTAGGTGCGTGACTTACTCTATAAGTGAGTGATTAAACGTATCTTACTGAATGCATGGGTTAGTGACTAAACTGGGTGAATGTCTGAATCCGTCTGTCTGTTGCTGTGTAAGTGGCTGCATGTGTTTGTGAATAGCTACATGAGTGTCTATATGAGTTATTGATTGGTTGTCTGAGTATCTGTATGGGTGCCTGAGTGTTTGTGTGGGTGGGGTGTGTGCGACTCTGTGCATAGATGTGTGAGTGGGTGATTCACTGGGTGGATGGTTTTAAGATTGCATCTGTGATAGACTGTATGGGTGGGTAAGTGTGTGTAAGAGTGTGTTAGTGAGTGAATGTATGTCCCAGTGGTACATGTGTGAGTAACTACATATGTGAAAGGCAGTATATATGTGTGTTGGAGTATATAAATAGCTATAAGCGAGAGTGTGCGATTGTGAGAGTGACTGTATGGATGAGTGTGTGCTTGTATCAGTGATTGTATAAGAGCGTAAGAATGTGCGAGTATTTGTATGAGTAAGTGAGCTGGTGTGTGTATAACTGTATAGGTGAGTAAATGGCAGTGTGTTTAATTATTTGCATGACTGACTAGGTGTGTGAGTACCTCTATGGATGAGTGGCGGTGTTTGAGTGTCTATATTGGAGTATGAGTGCATATGATAGTCCTGTACTGAGTGACCGTAAGTATGAGTGACTGTACGGGTGAGTGAGTGGATCTGTGTGTAGACCTAAGAATCAGTGAGTGGGTATGTAGTTATTGGTGTTGGAGTGTCTATGGTTTTGCGAATGGCAGTCTGTAATTTAGAGTGGGTGTATCAAAGGTTATATTAGGGTGTGAGGAGGTGCATCAGATTATCACGTGGATGATGTCATCAGTGATGTCATTTGAGATGTCATCAGTGATGTCATCAGTGATG
The DNA here is from genome assembly GCA_963921515.1 of Calotriton arnoldi. Lineage (NCBI taxonomy): Eukaryota > Metazoa > Chordata > Amphibia > Caudata > Salamandridae > Calotriton > Calotriton arnoldi. The sequence goes on along the minus strand of CAWUFW010022190.1, from coordinate 15,682 downwards.
TCACTGACCATGTCATGAGTGATGTAATATGTGACGTCATCAGCAGTGCATTGCGGGCGCGAGTTATAGTTAGCTGAACTAACTATAACGGGGGAATTTCACGGGTTTTGTACGAGTGCAATGTCCAACTAACTATAACTGTCCCTAAAACCTATGGTTTTTTCAGTGAATTTGTAAGGTTTTTTAAATGCTAATTTCTAACTATAACGTGCCTGAAACCTATGGTTTTTTCAGTGAATTTCAAAGGTTTTTAAAATGCTAATTCCTAACTATAACATGTCTGAAACCTATGGTTTTTTTCAGTGAATTTCAAAGGTTTTGTAAATGACAATTTTTAAATGTATTGTTATATTTATTTTTTGATACTGATTTACTAAATTTTTTTAAACTATTTATTTTTAGATATTTTATTTTTAAATTACATTGTGATTACATTATACATTACATTACAAAATATACTTTCTCAGAATGAATTACTTTAGTTTAAATACTTTGCAAATAGGCAATAGACTTTTAAGTACAGTAGTTACAGTTGTTGCAACGGGCAACACAATTTCAAACACAATGCAACATTGAGCTCAATGTGAATTTCTAGTTAAATGCAATTAGTTACTTTATGGATTACTTTTCTAACCACAGGACTGGATCCTAGATTCAGTCCTGGGACATCTCCTGTAAACAGTTGAGTAAAAGTGTTTTGGTTACAGTAGTGATTTTTAAGGAATATTATTGTATTTTAAAAGTTGACACAAACTTTTTCACATAGAATCACCAATGTTATCCTATGGGAGGAAATTCACTTAGCAGGTAAGTAGTGTTATCGTTACTTTTTCTTACTCAGTGTTGGATCCTGGATCCAGCACTGGTGCATCTCCTGTAAACAGTTGAAAGAATGCGTTTAAGTCATACATGCGATTTTTAAGGAATATTTGTAGTTTGTGAAAATCGACACTTTGAAACTTTTCTGCTGAAAACCAGACAATGGATTCCTATGGAAGGAAATACAACTTACTGGTAAGTACGGTTAGAATTACTTTTCAGGGTCAGTGCTGGGCTAAAGATGCAGCACTGGGTTCTCTCCTGATAACAGGTGAGTAAATCGGAATTCGTAGTTCGGCTGTTTTTAGAGGAATATTATAAAGTTCCAAAACTCCACACTTAGAAGAATTTCCAAGTGAAACCAGTCAATGTTAGGCTATGGAAGGAAATTCAAGTTACTGTTAAGTACGGTTAGAATTACTTTTTAGGATCAGTGCTGGGCTCAAAGATGCAGCACTGAGGTCTCTCCTGATAACAGGTGAGTAAATCGGAATTCGTAGTTCTGCTGATTTTAGAGGAATATTTGTAAGTTTCAAAAATCGACACAGAAACTTTTTCAGCAAAAAGCAGGCAATGATATCCTATGGAAGGAAATTCAAGTTACTGGTAAGTACGGTTAAAATTACTTTTCAGGATTAGTACTGGGCTCAAAGATGCAGCACTGTGGTCTCTCCTGATAACAGGTGAGTAAATCGGAATTCGTAGTTCGGCTGATTTTAGAGGAATATTTGCACAATGGTGAAGGAAGGGGGTGGGGCCTGAGGTGACATGTCTGCAAACACGCCCTGTGGCGCGTTTTAAGTTGGAGAATTAATTCCTCCTCAATCCCGAGGGTCCCTAGGGGCCAACTAGCCCACCAGATACCTCCAGTATGCACCAGAGAGCTGCGTTGCAGAGAGGTGTTTAGAGGCCATGTCCCTTTTTACAACACTCTGCAACGCAGCTCCGTGGCACTTACTGGAGGTACCTGGTGGGCTAGTTGCCCCGGGGACCCCATCCCCCGGGGCTGGCCCTATCCTTTGGTGTCCATGGGGGGACCCCAACTCCCCCACAACCATGCCGGCATTGCTTTTCCACATGGGGAGCTGCTAACATGCAGCTCCCCGTGTGGAAAAGCAATGTGCTTTGGATATTGGAAGCGAGAGCAGGTTTCCCTGCTTTCGCTTTCAATATCCAAAGCAGTTTGCAATGACAAGGCGGGAGCCGCGAGGCTCCCGTCCTGCCATAGCAAACTACAGTGTCCCAGGGGTAGGCACCCCGGGACACTGCAGAGCCGGCCCTGGGGGGTGGCAGTCCCCAGGGCCATGGAGGGCTCCAGGAGGGGGACCGCGCGGCCCCTCTCCCAACCTTTGCACAGCCCCGGGGAGGTGGTGGTCCCCGGGGCTCGGGGGTCAGAAACGGACCCCCACATTTTATTATTTAGTGCCCCGGGGGGTGGCGGTCCCCGGGGTTGCGGCCCATGTTATTATTCGATAAACCCTGCATGCCCCCGGGACTTGGCCCACCCGGGGGCCAATTAACCACGAAGCGCGGGAGCCCGCGCTTCGTGTTTTTTTTTTATCGGCAGGATCCGCGCCCCAGCGCGTTTTATGCCCCCTTTTTGCATTTTGCGCAGTTGTTTTAATGCTTTCTTGTTCCTCGGTTCTACCGAGGAACAAGATGGCTGCCAACACTTCCTGGTTTGGAGTGTTGACAGCCAATTAGCATGCAGCTCGTGATCGGGAGGGTGCGCGGATCCACCGCGGCCATAGATATCGAAACTTTTATTTTGGATTTTCTCAGCAACTACTGAACCGATGTACACCATTTTTAAAAAGGGTGCTTTCTGAACCAAGCACTACCTTTTTGCCAAATTTGGTGTAATTCCGTTCAGCAGTTTTGGCTGTAGCCTTGCATTAAGTTTCCTATGGGAAATTGATTTTTTCACTCTTATTTTTTGAATTTCTCCGCAACTACTGAACGGATTTACACCATTTAAAAAAAGGTCGCTTTCTGAACCAAGAGCTACCTTTTTGCAAAATTGGTGTAATTCCGTTCAGCAGTTCGGGCTGTAGCCGTGTCTACAATTTCCTATGGGAATTAACATGGAGAAAACACGTTTTGGGTCCCCCCTTTTTTCTCGGCCCCCGCTTGATGAATCACCCCGAAACTTTCAAGACAGGAGCAGACCGGAGCGCCCCACTAGTTTTGAAAATTTCGTGACGATTCGTCAAACGACGCCAAACTTATTGGGAATAGAATGTTGTGGATTTCCTATGGATAATAGGTCCTAACTATAACTATCTACTGGCAACCGCCAGTAGATAATATGGAATATGTGTTTCGAATACATTATTCGGCCTATTGGAAGTATTGTCTACAGCAAGGTGTTAGAAATGAAGGACACTTTTTAACTGCGGGAAAGGAATTTATATATATTTGAATACTACATTGTGTTACTACTGATAAAAAGTAAATGGAGGTACTATAATGTCAGTAGTCTTAAGTTGCATGTGAAAAGTATTTTCACCACTATAACAAAGTCACCTTTTGTTTCTGCTACAGCAACTTGTACGTTGTACTAAGAGTTATGTTTTTCCTACATGGACTAAGAACAGTTTAGATATCATTTGGCCTAACAGGGATGATGTTTACAAAAGGATATGAAGACTGCTTTATAATTGTTGGACATTTTGTCCCAGATATAATAATGTCATAAACAATGTTACTATATAGTTGCTTTCATTAAGGTGGTAACCTATCAGCAAGCCAGTATTAAAAACCTGTAGGGAGTGCAGTGAACAGTATGACATAATTATAATGAACTACTGGGCACATTTGCTTTTTTTTTTAACAATCCATTGATTGTTTTTCCCACTGTTTCATGATGAGTCTTTATACAAAGCACTGTTGAAAGCAAACAAGTATGAAAGCTGAAAAGAGGAAAAAACAGTAAAACATTTGTCTATGTTGAATTAAAGTTTTGTTAAAAAATATTGTATGTTTAGTTGCCTAATGTTTGAAATAAAATTCAAAAATATTTTTGTCTTTCTTTATTTCTTCATAGTGGTTGGAGTTCGAGATATATTATGTGTGTCAAATCACTAATCTAGTAATGCATTCATTGAGTTATTACTCATCCCATCTCCCATGCACAACAGTTGCACTAGGCCAATCATCCAGCCACTACCTATGCAGTCATCCAATCACTCAGGTACTGCACTTGAATTCAACTAATCTCCCAGCCACTACTCAGGCACTTATGCAATCACTCAGGCACTACCCAGGCACTATGCAAACACCCAGATAATATGTATGCGCTCATCCATTCACAGCGGCACTGCCCATGCACTCATTCACTCACCCAGGCACTACTCATGGAATCATCCAATCACCCAGGCAGTACCCATGCACTCATGCAATCACCCATGCACTATCCATGCTTCACCTAATCACACAGACATTTTCCATGCATTCACCCAATCACCCAGACCCTATCTGTGTAGTCACTCAATCACCAAGCCACTACACTTGCACTCATCCAATCAGCCAGGTGCTACTCTTGCAGACATCTACTGACCTATTAGCTACTCACACACTCATACAATCTACCAGGCACTACCTGTGCACTTATCCAATTACCCAAGCAGTACCCATGCACTCATCCATTCACTCAAGCACTATCTATACACTCACAGAAACTCCAACGCACTATCCATGCACTCATCTAATCACCCAGACACTATCCTTGCACTCATCCATTAACTGAGGCACTACTCATGCACTCATCCATTCACCCAGGCACTACCCATGCACTAATTCATTCGCCCAGCCATTATCCATGCACGTATCCATTCACTCAGGCACTACCTTTGTACTCATCTATTCACTGAGTCACTACCTATGCACTTCTCCATTCACCCAGGCACTACCATTTTACTCATCCATTCACCTAAGTCCTACCCTTCCACTCATGCATTCACTGAGGCTCTTCGCTTGCACTCATGCATTCATTCAGGCACTACCCATGCACTCATTAAATCACTCAGGCAGTATACATGTACTTACCTAATCATGCAGGCACTATGAATTCATTCACCCAATGACCCAGGCACTATCTATGCACTCACCCAATCACCCAGGTACTAACCTTGCCCTAATGCAATTACCCAGGCACTACCTTGCACTCATCCAATCACTCAGGTGTTACCCTTTCTCATTCATTTACTCAGGCAGTACCCTTACACTCATCTATTCACCCACGTACTAACCATACACATATCCAATCACCCAGGCACTACCTTTCCACTTATCCATTCATCCAGACACTACCCATGCATATATCCAATTACCCAGGCACTACCCTTGCACTCATCCATTCACTAAGGCACTATGCATGCGCTCGTCCATTCACTGAGGCACTACCCATGCACTCATCCAATCACTCAAGCAGTACCCATGCACTCATCCATTCTCTCATGCACTATCTATGCACTCTCCCAATCACCTAGGCACTATCCATGCACTCATCCAATCATCCAGACCCTACCCTTGCACTCATTCATTTACTGAGGCATTACCCATGCACTCATCCACTCACCCAGGCAATACTCATGCAATCACCCAGGCAGTACTTATGCACTCATCCAATCAACCAGGCAAAACTCATACATGCTTTCAATCACCCAGGCACTACCGTTGCACTCATCTGTTCACTCAGGCAATATGCATGCTCTCATCGATTCACTCAGGCACTTCCCATACACTCATTGAATGATCCAGGCAAAACCCATGCCCTCATTCATTCACCCAGACACTACGCATGCACATATCCAATCACCCAGGCACTACCCTTCCACTCATCCATTCACTCAGGCACTTTGCATGCATTCATCCATTCACTCAGGCACTATCCAAACACTTGTCTAATGACCCAGGCACTACACTTGCATTCATCATTCTCTCATGCATTCACTCAGGCACTACCCATGCACTCATCCAATCACCCTGGCGCTATCCATGCACTCATTCATTCACCCAGCCATTATCATGCATTCATCCACTCACTCAGGCACTACCGTTCCACTCTTCCATTCACTCAGGCACTACATATGCACTCATCCATTCAGCCACACACTGCCCATGCACACATACAATCACCCAATCACTACGTTTGCACTCATCCAATCACTCAAGTACTACTTATGTACTCATAGATTTACTCAGGCACCACTACTGCACTCATTGTAACATCCATGCACCAGTTATGCACTCATTAAATTCTTCATACACCAGTCATACACTCACTCCAACATTTATACATACTCTATCTATTTTTAACTGTAAAAGGCGGTTCAAACAGGAACCTTTTTTTTAAGGCTTTTGTAAAGTTTAAAAAAATAAAATTATAATAACAAAAATGGCAACTGGGACATCAGAAATTGAAAAAATACGCACTGAAAAATGGGCAAAACATGTATGCTGTTTTGCAGCATTGTGAATAGCTGTAAGAGACTGCTCACCAGCACTTATGACTGTAGGAGAGTAGGATCTGCTTCACAGGGTACCCCCACTTTTTGCTGATACTTCACTGGTTTTCGACATTAGTCTGGCTGGGGCCCTGCTATTCAGAACCCCAGCCTAGCTGTTTCCTCTTTAAAAGGGTCTCCATGTGCCTTAGGCACATCACTGATTGGGATCTGGAGTGCCCTTGTAAGTCCCTAGTATATGGTATACTATGTACCAAGGGCATAGGTACCTCAGAGGCCTGCCAGGGGCTGCAGCATGTATTATGCCACCCCTGGTAGGCCATCCAAACTGACACCACAGGTCTGCTACTGCAGCCTGGGTAAGGTGGTGCATGCACCCCTTGCTGTGGTATAGGTTACCTATATCACTAAAAGCATACACACATATAAACCTATAAGTCACTCCTAAGGCAGGCCTTATCAATCCTAAAGGCAGAGTGCATGGTTCCTATGTGAGAGGGTGCCCCTGCATGAGCAGGGCCCCTCTGCAGCGTTCGGAGACCATCTCTGATGCTGTTTGTAGTGCAGCCTGACCATATACTCTTAAACGCATTATATCCTCGCGGTAAAATGCTAACTATGGAATGGCTGCACCTAAACATGTCGTGTTTGGTGTCAAACATCTTGAATACTACCCCCCGCCAATACTGGCGTCGGGGGTAGCATTCCACCCTTCTAGAGGGAAAGACATGTTAACTCTGACGAGTCCGGTAACTTCTTTCCAGAGCCCTGGCATCACAAAATGGATGCTGCTGCCACAGACACGAGTCTGGCCTCCTGCTGCTGGACGAAACTCCGGCAGGGGAGGCCTGGACAATAGGTTTCCTGTCCCAGGAGGTGTGACCACCTCCCCAGACAGGACAATGTGTATTGGGGCTGGGCGGGAGCACTCGGGTGCTTTGAAGTCCTGCACTGGGGGCACATTTGGTGTCCCTGTGCATACCCCAGTTCAAACCAGATCAGGGGCTTGCAGCCCCTGCTTTGGCGCGAACTGGACAAAGGGAAAGGGGTGTAACCACCCCTCTGCCCTGACCCACCCATAGGTGGGGCCACAGAGTAGTCCATCCCCTATTTTTGGAATAAAGGTAGGAACCCAGTCCTTAGGACTTTAGATTATACCTGGACGAAACTCTGAAACAGAATCCTGGACCTTCGACGCTCTACTCACGATTAGAGGACTGAAGAATCTCCCTTGGGGTCAAGGAGTGACTCCCCTGCTTGGCAGGCACCAAAGAAGCATCTGTCCTGTTCGCATTACTGAAGCTCCCGTCGGACGCCGAAGTCATCGCATCACCAGAGGTGGATTCTCAGACTTCCCCGAGGCTACCCTGAGTCCCCAGCAAAGCTGAGGCCCGTGGCTATCGTGGGTGACTTGAGACCGTGACCCCTGGACACCGAGCACACTTGCAAGTGCACCATCTTCTGGGTCTCCCAAGAAGTCGTGCTTTGGGCTCCGAGTAGCCCTAGCCTCCAGCACCACCTGCACCGAAGATCACTGGCCCCCACTCCACGAGTGTCCTGTAAGCCAGCTCCACGTGCGGCGTCACGAGGCTCCTTTGCGGTCGCTAGCCCGTTGGCTAGTAGCCCTTACCGAGGGCCAATCTTTTCTTTACTTGGTAGTCTGGTTGCTCCAGGCCTGCCCTCACTTACCCTTGCTGGGTGAGTTCCCCAGACCTTGCTGGTCTGCATCATCGACGATCTACATCTTACTCGAGACTTGCCGTTGCCAAGGCCTGTTGGGTCCAATCTGGTCGCCGACACCTCTGCACTCGACAGACATCGAGCAACAGCCCGAATCCTGCTCCTGGTTGCCGACAACGCCTCCCGGACCTCGTGGCTGAAGAGTCAAGATGACCGTCAACGAACTTGAAGCACTCGACATCGGTGGGCATCTGTCCATCGCCCTCCTGGTCACTGGCTAGTGACTCAGACTCTGTCCCCTCTGCTTTCAGGTTCTTCAGAACTCCGATCCACTCTTGGATCCACCCGGACACTTTTCTCCTGGTCGCCAGCAGCACTTTGCAGCAGATCGCCATAAGAAACGACGACGAAACCCGACCCCGAAAGGCACCTATGCACCCGGCTTCCCTGGGTGAGGTAACACGAGTACTCCGGTGCTCCCGTGGGTAGAGACTCTTCAAAGTCCTAGATCTCAAAGGGTTTTGTCCTAGTCCTCTTTAAAGTGTCCCTTTCCTCTATTTTCCCGATCCCGACTTTCTCCATAGAAGTTAACGGCGTATCGCGGTTGTGTATTTACACTGCACGCGTCTCCCGTGGGTCCCCTGTGTCACTACCTTGGGTGGTTCCTTGTGGTCCAAGCACTTCTAGAGGCTCTAGGCCTAGTGTCTAGTTCAGTCGTGGTTCGCATACCACTTTATTGGTATATGGTTTGGTACGCCACTAGGGCCCAAACGTGTATTTGTGCTATTACTGTGATTTAAGATCTTATAACCTATGTACTTCGAACTCTAGCCTCATAAAGAGACTAGAGGGGTGTGTTTAGTAATAAATACATATATTTTGAATATATACCTGGTGTGGTGCTCTTTCATTTGGTCACTCAAGAGATTATAGACTGGTAAAACAAGCTGCTTTACATTCCTTCAAGACTTAGCCTGAAGGCTGCTCTCCACAGCTACCACTAGGATAGCTTTCAATAAGGTTGTCTTTAACCTACCTACCATAAGAGTCGATTTGGACTGTTGCAAGGTGGCCACTATAATTAGTGGACAGCATATGCCAGGCCAACTTCTCACATTGGTGTGCAGCGTGTGGGATTCCAGCTTGCTATTGTTTTACCAGATAATCTCAATTGAATTGATCAACTGAAAACCACTAAAGGTACCTAAGGTACATATAATTTAAGCTTAGAATATCAGTAAGTTCTACTGAACTTGAGTTGTGTGTTAAGGGATAGCACAACCCTTTCTACAACTCAAGAGAGTTTAGTAGGCCACACTAGAGTAGGTAGTGCATACACCACACCACACTAGTAATGTCTTTAAAAGCAGGATCTAAAGATGCCCTGCAGGAAGCCATTGAGCTTCCCCCTCCAAGTATGACACACTCCCATTCTTGGAACTGAGAGCTTTTGTGTAACGTGAGGAAATTAAGGACAGGCCAAAGTCCCACCACCCAACACCTCCAGGAGTTGTTGGTGGCTTATGATCTTAGTAAGTCTTCAGAGACTGAAGGGGTAGGAGCAGAGGGTGGGCCAGCAGATGAGGAAGGGGCCAGGGGTACTACTACCCCCAGCCCCCTCTGAAACTGACCAGGAGGGTGACAATGACCCTGACCTGGAAAACCCAATCCCTTCTGGGGAAGATGAAGATGAGGATCTAGAGAACCACACCTTTGTCCCCCAGGAAGGATTATGAGTGTGCTCAGAAAGTCTAGGTCTCCCTTCTCAGGAGTCTAACCACTCTGGCACCTCAATAGGGAGCTCTGTTTCTTCTCACAGGAGGGAATCCTCTCATGAGAGAAGAAAGAGACTGGTCCAGTATGAGGAAACTCAACTGGAGATCAGGAAGAAGCAATTGGCTTTAGATAGAGAATCCCTAGATCTCCTTAAAGAGAGAAGAAAGTTGGGACTAGAGTCCCATGGTGGCAGCCATATCCCTAGAGATAGGGAAAGGTCCTATGACCATAGGAACCTGAGCAAGATTGTCCCTCCCTACCAGAGTGGGGATGATATCCACAAATGGATAACTGCTTTAGAGAGGGCCTGTAAAGTACAGAAGGTCCCTCAGGAGCAGTGGGCAGCAATCTTGTGGCTCTCCTTTGCTGACAAAGGTAGAGACAAGCTCCTCACTGTTAGAGAGGAGGATGCTGACAATTACAAGGTCTTGAAGAGTGCTCTTATTGATGGGTTTGGCCTAACCACTGAACAGTACAGGTTGAAGTTCAGAGACACCCAAAAGGCACAGACTCAAGACTGGGTAGACTATGTGGATTGTTCTGCCAAGGCTCTGGAAGGCTGGTTGATGGGCAGTAAGGTGTGTGACTTCTCAGGATTGTATAATCTGATAATGAGGGAGCAGATTCTTAATAACTGTCAAAACCAGCTGTTGCATCAGTACCTGGTTGACTCTGATCTGACCTCTCCCCAAGAATGGGAAAGAAGGCAGACAAATGGGTCAGAACCAGGGTGAAGCAGAAGGTACAGAACCAAGGTGGGGAAACCAAGAAGCAAGATGCTAAGAACTCTGACAAGGGTGGGGAGAAGGGTAAAGATCAAAAGTCTTCATCAGGCCCCCAAAAATCTTCTTCTGGTGGGGATTCCCAATCTACCAAGAGTAAAGGCCAAGGAAAACCATGGTGCAAGGTCTGTAAGCAAAAGACCCACTGGACCAGTGATTGCACCAAGTCCAAAGACTCCAGTCCAGCACCCACCAATGCCCCTAAGGCACCTGTTCCCCTAGTACAGTTGGTGGAAGTGCTCCAGCAAAGGGTTTAGTAGGGTTCACCCTGGGAACTGAGTTGGGCTCTGACTTAGTCAGGGAACTGACTCAGGCTGTGTTAGTCTGTGATGGAGGCATGGATGTGACCTCCACTGTGAGTCCCAGTAATCTGGGCAAGTACAGACAACAGCCTTTAATCAATGGACGAGAGGCTTTGGCATTTAGGGACACAGGGGCAAGTGTCACAATGGTGACACAAGACCTTGTGCTACCTGGGCAAGTTATACTTGGTGAGATGTACCAAGTGACCAATGCTAGCAATGTCAGAACAGACCATACTCTGGCAGTTGTTAACTTCTCCTGGGGAGGGGTAACTGGCCTTAAGAAGGTTGTGGTAAGTGCAAACCTACCAGTCGAATGCTTGCTTGGCAATGACTTAGAAACTTCTGCTTGGGCAGAAGTGGAGCTCAGGACCCATGCAGAAATGCTGGGGATCCCTGCAGATGTGTTTGCTGTGACCAGGTCACAAGCTAAACTGTCTAAAACTGAACAGGCCTTGGATTCTGGAAGAATGGACCAAGTGCCTTCCAAGAGGAGGAGTAGTAGGGTTAAGGCAGTGCCTTCCCCTTGGCTCAGGAGGAAGATCAGTCCCTTGAGGGGGATGATCTCAGCCCTGAAGAAGGAACTGTCCCAGAGGAACTTGAACCTGACCAGGTTGAGTTCTTGGGGACAGGGGGACCTTCTAGGGCAGATCTGAGCCAGGAGCAGCAGAGCTGCCCCTCCCTTGAACCCCTCAGACAGCAAGCTGCTGCTGAGGCTGCTGGGAAAGCTAGTGGTCCCCATACAGTGTATTGGGATGATGGACTCCTGTACTCAGAGAGTAGAGACCCCAAGCCTGGTGCTACCAGGAGGTTGGTAATACCTTTGAAGTTCAGGGGCTTCCCTATTGACCCTAGCCCATGATATTCCCTTAGCAGGACACCTGGGCCAGAACAAGACTTGGGACAGAATTGTCCCTCACTTTCACTGGCCCCACATGTCTGAAGACAGTAAGGAGTTTTGTCGCTCCTGTGTAACCTGCCAAGCCAGTGGCAAAGCAGGTGGCACTACAAAGGCCCCCTGATACCACTACCTGTGGTGGGGGTGCCCTTTGAGAGGGTAGGGATTGACATTGTTGGTCCCATGGATCCCCAAACAGCATCTGGGCACAGATTTATACTGGTGGTAGTGGATCATGCCACCAGGTACCCAGAAGCTATTCCCCTTAGGACCACAACAGCACCTGTGGTGGCAAGGGCCCTCCTGGGAATTTTCTCAAGAGTGGGCTTTCCTAAGGAGGTGGTATCAGACAGGGGTGCAAACTTCATGTCTGGGTACTTAAAGGCAATGTGGAAGGAGTGTGGAGTTACTTATAAGTTCACCACACCCTATCACCCACAATGCAATGGTTTAGTTGAGAGATTCAACAAAACCTTGAAGGGCATGATTAAAGGGCTCCCAGAAAAGCTTAGGCGTAGATGGGACATACTCTTGCCCTGCCTTTTATTCGCATATAGGGAGGTGCCTCAGAAGGGGGTTGGTTACAGCCCTTTTGAACTTCTGTTTGGCCACCCTGTGAGGGGTCCACTGTGCTTGGTGAAGGAAGGATGGGAGTTACCTCTCAAGCCCCCAAAGCAAGATATAGTGGACTATGTACTTGGTCTCCGCTCCAGGATGGCTGAGTACATGAAAAAGGCAACCAAAAACCTTGAGGCTAGCCAGGAACTTCAAAAGGCCTGGCATGACCAAAAGGCTGTTCTGACTGTTTACCAGCCAGGACAGAAGGTGTGGGTGTTGGAGCCAGTGGCCCCAGCAGCTCTCCAAGACAAATGGAGTGGACCCCACACTATTGTTGAGCAGAAGGGTGAGGTCACTTACTTAGTAGACCTGGGAACACCCAGGAGTCCCCACAGGGTTCTCCATGTCAACAGACTTAAGCCATATGTGGACAGGGCAGACATGGGCTTGCTCATGGCTACTGATGAAGGGCAGGAGGAAGAGAGTGACCCACTCCCTGACCTGCTCTCACAGAACCCTGACGATGGGTCAGTTGATGGTGTAGCCTTGGCAGGCAACCTCACTACCCAGCATCAAACTGATTGCAGGCAAGTCCTCAATCAGTTTAGACATATGTTTTCTCTGACACCCAGTCAGACCACCTGGTGCACTCATGAAGTGGACACTGGGGACAGTCTGCCTATTAAAAACAAGATTTATAGGCAACCTGACCATGTCAGGGACTGTATCAGGACTGAAGTCCAGAAGATGTTGGAATTGGGAGTGATTGAGCCCTCAGATAGCCCTTGGGCTAGTCCAGTAGTCCTAGTACTCTAAACCTCACACCAGTGGTGGGAAAAGAGAGATGAGGTTTTGTGTAGACTACAGGGGCCTCAATGCAGTCACTAGGACTGATGCACATCCAATACCCAGGGCAGATGAGCTCATAGATACTTTGGCCTCTTCCAAATATCTCAGCACATTTGACCTAACAGCTGGCTACTGGCAGATCAGACTAGCTGATGCTGCAAAGCCCAAAACAGCATTTTCGACCCCTAGTGGGCATTACCAATTTGTGGTGATGCCCTTTGGTCTGAAAAATGCACCTGCCACTTTCAGAGGTTGGTGAACACAGTTCTCACAGGACTGGAGGCCTATAGTGCAGCTTATCTAGATGATATTGCTGTCTTTAGCTCCACCTGGGAGGATCACCTGGTCCACCTCAGGAATGTTTTACAGGCCCTGCAAAGGCAGGCCTGACTATCAAGGCCACTAAGTGCCAGATAGGGCAGAGTCAGGTTGTGTACCTGGGCCACCTTGTGGGTGGAGGCCAGGTTCAACCTTTGCAGAGCAAGATCCAGACCATCATGGACTGGACTGCTCCCACTACCCAGACTCAGGTGAGAGCCTTCTTAGGCCTGACTGGGTACTATAGGAGATTTGTCAAGGGGTATGGATCAATAGTGACACCCTTGAATGACTTAACTTCTAAGAAAATGCCCAAAAGGTTCAGTGGACAGTTAGCTGTCAAAAGGCATTTGATGACCTCAAGCAGGCCATGTGCACTGCTCCAATTCTGCAGAGTCCTGATTACTCCAAGAAGTTCATTGTTCAAACAGATGCATCTGAATTGGGGGTAGGGGCTGTACTGTCACAATTGAATGAAGAAGGTCAGGATCAGCCAGTAGCTTTTATTAGCAGAAGGCTGACCCCTAGAGAGACACGTTGGTCAGCCATAGAGAGGGAGGCCTTTGCTGTGGTCTGGGCTCTGAAGAAGTTGAGGCCATACTTGTTTTGGTACACACTTCCTGGTTCAGACAGACCATAAGCCCCTCTTATGGCTAAAACAAATGAAGGGTGAAAACCCCAAACTGCTTAGGTGGTCCATTTCCTACAGGGGATGGACTTTACAGTGGAACATAGGCCTGGGAGTAACCATGCGAATGCAGATGGACTCTCTAGGTATTTCCACTTAGAACATGAAGACTTAACTGGGCAAGGTTAGTTTAATGTCCCTACGTTTGGGGGGTTGTGTAGGAGAGTAGGATCTGCTTCACAGGGGTACCCCCACTTTTTGCTGATACTTCACTGGTTTTCGACATTAGTCTGGCTGGGGCCCTGCTATTCAGAACCCCAGCCTAGCTGTTTCCTCTTTAAAAGGGTCTCCATGTGCCTTAGGCACATCACTGATTGGGATCTGGAGTGCCCTTGTAAGTCCCTAGTATATGGTATACTATGTACCAAGGGCATAGGTACCTCAGAGGACCTGCCAGGGGCTGCAGCATGTATTATGCCACCCCTGGTAGGCCATCCAAACTGACACCACAGGTCTGCAACTGCAGCCTGGGCAAGGTGGTGCATGCACCCCTTGCTGTGGTATAGGTTACCTATATCACTAAAAGCATATCACACATATAAACCTATAAGTCACTCCTAAGGCAGGCCTTATCAATCCTAAAGGCAGAGTGCATGGTTCCTATGTGAGAGGGTGCCCCTGCATGAGCAGGGCCCCTCTGCAGCGTTCGGAGACCATCTCTGATGCTGTTTGTAGTGCAGCCTGACCATATACTCTTAAACGCATTATATCCTCGCGGTAAAATGCTAACTATGGAATGGCTGCACCTAAACATGTCGTGTTTGGTGTCAAACATCTTGGAATACTACCCCCCGCCAATCCTGGCGGCGGGGGTAGCATTCCACCCTTCTAGAGGGAAAGACATGTTAACTCTGACGGAGTCCGGTAACTTCTTTCCAGAGCCCTGGCATCACAAAATGGATGCTGCTGCCACAGACACGAGTCTGGCCTCCTGCTGCTGGACGAAACTCCGTCAGGGGAGGCCTGGACAATAGGTTTCCTGTCCCAGGGAGGTGTGACCACCTCCCCAGACAGGACAATGTGTATTGGGGCTGGGCGGGAGCACTTTCGGGTGCTTTGAAGTCCTGCACTGGGGGCACATTTGGTGTCCCTAGTGCATACCCCAGTTCAAACCGGATCAGGGGCTTGCAGCCCCTGCTTTGGCGCGAACTGGACAAAGGGAAAGGGGTGTAACCACCCCTCTGCCCTGACCCACCCATAGGTGGGGCCACAGAGTAGTCCATCCCCTATTTTTGGAATAAAGGTAGGAACCCAGTCCTTAGGACTTTAGATTATACCTGGACGAAACTCTGAAACAGAATCCTGGACCTTCGACGCTCTACTCACGATTAGAGGACTGAAGAATCTCCCTTGGGGTCAAGGAGTGACTCCCTGCTTGGCAGGCACCAAAGAAGCATCTGTCCGGTTCGCATTACTGAAGCTCCTGCCGGACGCCGAAGTCATCGCATCACCAGAGGTGGATTCTCAGACTTCCCCGAGGCTACCCTGAGTTCCCAGCAAAGCTGAGGCCCGTGGCTATCGTGGGTGACTTGAGACCGTGACCC